>JAVTVY010044960.1:0-20637 GCA_036873755.1 Hanleya hanleyi
TCCCCAAATGTAGGGTTATTACTATATGAAGTTCACATTTTTGCGGCGATGTTCCAGTTGATAGGTGTTGGTGGACAGTTTATTGTAAATACTAGCATCGAATTATATATATAGTGTGAGGAAATTAGCACAGAATGAACACGTGGGAACTTACTACCTGTCTCATATATCACTGACTCATTCAACTCTCGATTCCTTTCACTTGTGTGTGTTTAAGAGGAATATGAACCATTAACAGACCATGGTATCATCATCGGAGCGATCGACAGTCCATTGTAGGTCAAAATAGGGTCAGCCCGAACTGACGTGAACCGTGTAACCTTGGCCACTGACCCTGTAACCGAATATATGAATCATTCATAAATCTGGTACACATCATTACCGATGACATGATTATCAATAAATGCGTCAGATTCGTCATTCATTGGGCAGCCGTCGTCCATTAAGAGTTTCCAAAGGTCCATAATCCAAAGACCTGTTATACATTAATAATATTAGCACCTGAATTAACATAATCGAACGATAAAAAAGGAAATTTAGAGTTACTTGAAAGATAGAAGCGGTCAACACTTTTCAATGATGCCGACAAGATCAACCGGCATCGAGCGGTAGTGTCATGAATATCCCTTATACGGGGGGACTAAGTCACTGATTACATATGGGGAGAGGGGTGGGAGGGGCAGGCCCGTAG
The DNA here is from genome assembly GCA_036873755.1 of Hanleya hanleyi. NCBI lineage: Eukaryota > Metazoa > Mollusca > Polyplacophora > Lepidopleurida > Hanleyidae > Hanleya > Hanleya hanleyi. The sequence goes on from JAVTVY010044960.1 coordinate 692, forward strand.
CCAAGGGGGGGGTTCTGGGTTCGAGCGAACCCCGCTTTCGGAAATTTTATATATTTTTCTCATACAAATGCCCTTTTCAAACACTGAAGCGAACCCCCTATTTTCCCATAAAGCGAACCCCCTGATGTGCGTTTTTGGAGTGAAGGCGAATCACCCCTCAGTAAATCCTGACTACACGGCCTGAGGGACGCGGGGGGGGGGGGGGGGGGTGCAGAAGAGATGAAATAATACCCTGCGTTTGCATGCCTATGATGGTGCGCTAATTCTCACAGTTTCATTCGGATGAGAGTCGAAATTGATACCAATCAAGTTGAGTGGAATTCATTCAATTAAAATCTTCAGACAGTACATATATTGTTATGATGCTTTATGCTCTAATTTTCCCACGATAATGATAATCCCATGGACGGCAGAACAGAGGGAGGGGGGGGGGCAGTATTTTCAGCGAAAATAATGATCCAGTCAATTGCGACAACATGACCACTCCAAAACCGATTCTCCTCCGAGATAGCAATCTTCAGCCATTGTTGTTGTTCGTTCGGATATCCCTCCTTTCATCTAGGAGCACCCTCGTTGGAGGTAAAAACATAGACATTAAAAAACATAAAACACTTGTGTTAAGATCTCCTAGAGTACGTCTAAAATAACTTATACACAACGCGACTAGTCCTCTCTCTCTCATTGATTGGCTATTATCAGACTTCTCTCTGTATGCAGGGCGAAACACAGTAGTCTTGATAGAGTTCTCCATATTGATGGTGTCTGGAAGGTCTGGGAATAACTTGCTGACGTCTTAGTAGGCCAGCCAAGAGATGAAAAAACACTTTTGATGGCATCGCGTGTTAAAAGCAATCATCCACGCTTCATCAAATCTACATGTTGTGGGGATTGAGATGTGACCGGATGACATTCTCGTATTTGACCTTAAAGGTCATGTTTAGGCCAAATAGGTCACGTGGGTTCAAATCAGGATATTTTATCAAACTTTTCGTGAAAGGTTAGTAATTGGAGATTGAAGCTGGCTTAATCTTTAACACTTGATAGTTTATTCAAGTGGGCTCATTTTGAAAATATCTGCATAATCACTGGTCCAAATGATCATGGAAAAGTTCAATATGGCGCCCCGTAAATTTCATCCAAAACTTACTCTGAAGTAATCGAAGTTGCCCATACATATAACTACTAGTTGCAACTGTTTAACAGGGAGATTTCTAACTGTTAAACAAGGCGAGCTTCCAACTTTATATCTGAACACACTTGGATCATTGTGGATCCTTATCCATCAGATTGGAATCGTGAGAAATTCAAAGTGGCGACCATATGTAATATATGTAGTTTCGGTATCATTTACTACGCGTATGCATATCTGACAGCAAGGCATTGTACGACATCTTTATGGCCACTGAAGTGACACTCCCGAAGTGAAAGCCGGCTTCATCGGATCATGTAGCTGTGCTAACAGGGTCGGAAGTCTATTCTTTTACTAGTCCCAAAACCGGAAAAGAGCTCTGGAAAGTAGATATTAAGGCATCTGTGTGTAGAATGTGGTACAATGTTGGGGGTTTTTTTTTTTACAAAATTTGGACCTGCTGATTATGAAAATGGCGTATGCCAAGCTGTATTTGTGCATTTGACTCTCAAAATGTCAAATATAATGGCCGCCTATTTCACCAGACATCTCCTTAATTCGTGATATTGTTGGGATAGAATGACTGAGACATTTTCTGGGAATTAAAGCATCAAGAAATCTAATAGTCGTGTATTTTCAAGTCGTTGGAGTGCATTGGATATATCCACTTCATTGTCCAATATGGCTGTCATATACTTACACTAAATATTGTATTAACTGATCCACCATGAGATATGAGGATGATTCATACTGCAACATTAATAGTACAGGTGGCAGCATGTATAGTTCATAAGACCACACATAAACCTAAAATAATAAGCTATGACAGCCTCTAGCTGCTAAAATTAAACCTACCAGGCCTGGTGGGAGAGGGGATAGCTTCTGGTGTGACCCTTCCTCCATTAGGAACTTATCCCTGATTTGCATTGCAGTGAACTTCACATAATGATAGGTGTAACGGTTCACACATGGATTTGAAAATGGTGGCCATGTCTTCAGAAATTTGGTTAATCATTAATTTAGTCCTATATGGAACATTTTTCTTATCTCAAACAACATGCAATTTCTTTGATCGTCAACATGTACTAATTCGCATAACGGTAACGGGTTTTATGCAGATCTGTTGAAACATAAGAATTCAAAATACCCCTTCCTTCATCTATCACTCACGACACCTAATTTCAGGTTGCTATTTGGGCAAACCTTAAAGTGCTTTTGCAATCTTCTACAATATTCACACATTCCCCTGCAGATTTCCTAGAACTGGTACATGGCAGAAAAATATAGTCATAGGACGGTGGCATCAGGTCTAATAGGTCTGGCGTCGCTTACATCTCACATACTAACATTTCAAATTAACAGAGCTATGGTATCATCCCTCTTCGATCCATGAATCGAATAGCGCTTGAGTCGGTAATAGGAGATGCGTAACCCTTAAATCCCGTGACCATTTTGCTCCTACTTTTTTTTATGATTGATTTCACTAACTGAACCATTTTAGAGCAAAATGAGCTCCTATGTACTTTTCATATCTGACGGCTAACTCCGCTAGAGGGCGAAATCCAAAATGGCCGCCGACGCCATTTCAAAAACATAAAATTCGATATCTCAGCTTCTAGATTAGACATAAGTACAAATGAGGTGTCCTTTCCCACTAATTTTAGCATGACAAACACAATAAAATGGTTAGTTTTTAGTTTGGAATCATTCTAAGCTAGAAATCCAAGATGGCTGCCATCTGCCAACTTGAAAACATAAAATACAATATCTCAGGTTCTAGATTAGACAGAAGTACAAATGAGGGGTCTTTTCCCACTGATTCTAGCATGACAAACACAATAAAATGGTTAGTTTTTAGTTTGGGGGTCATTATGAGCTCGAAATCCAAGATGGCTGCCATCTTGAGAATAACATTACAACCCCAAAGTTCCTGATACGCATAGGGCCTATATCAAGCGTCACTGTCGCTGCATGAGTCAGTGCTGTCAGAATCGCTGTCATCGCTTCCGCTGCAATCCTCAGTGTCGCTTTCCTCCTCTGCCTGGGGGTTGGTAGGCAGATTGATGAATGGGCAGATTGCAGGCTGGGTGGAACAGATGGGCAGACATAGTCCATCTACGAGATCCCATCCATGGCCGATCGGGGATGGGTGACTTTGGAGCTCGAAATGCTTCTGCAAATAGGCGAGGTAGTTTGCACGCTCCAAGTGATGGCGGAGACTGTCCGAGTCGGGTGCGAGTCGGATGGTGCTTTTCCTTTTCTGCTCCCTCCACTTTGCTGCCCTCACGACTCCCAGGGTGGCATTTTTGTTATCAGAATAGACGTATCGAATGACGAATCGCTCCAAATCATCGGTGACCTCTTGAGGAACTGGAAGTTGGCTGCCGCATGCTGCCAGCAAGCCATGTGCTTCTTTGGAATTCTGAAGACGTTCTGCGATGAGCTTCTTGCTTGCTCCATAGAAACCAGAGTTGTGGTCACATCCAGTGAGCACGTGCAGTTGTATGATAGATGCAGCCATTTCCTCACTGCACAAGCATCGGGCAGTGATCAGTTGATGTTTCCGTTTCAGGCACAGGAGCCCTGATGAATTAGCCCTGAAGCCCTGCGCGCCTATACGTAGCTCTACGGTTGTAGTCCGTGATAAGTGCTATTCTGATTCATGGTTAGTCTAAAAGTAGAGCAACAACAACAACATCATCAAATATTACAGGTCAATACTTTTATTATCCCCTCCATCACAGCACATCCACGCTAAGGGAACCACTATGGGTGTGTTTACAATTTACTTATGCTATTTCCCGTGTATTCAGAAGTTCATTGTTTTGATCTCAGAATGATGAGGGACACGAGTTAATCCTAATATGTACAGACACCACCACACACCGCACCACACCCGCACCCTGGTGTACCCTATTCTCTAATGGCTATAGTGTACAGGGTGCACCACAGGTACGTGCACATGCGTGCGATGACATCACTTCCGAGCTCTGAGCTCCACAAGCTTTGAGCTCCAAGAGCTCCGATCCAAGAACTCTGCCACATGGGAACTACCACCACCACCGGGCGTTGACGCCTGACGCCTGTGGTGTGTGGTAGTGTGTGGTGGTGGTAGAACTGGTGTGTGGTGGTGGTAATAGTGATGTGTGGCGGTGTCTGTACATATAGGGATTAACTCGTGTCCCTCATCATTCTGAGATCAGAACAATGAACTTCTGAATACACAGACAATAGCATAAGTTAATTGTAAACACACCCATAGTGGTTCCCTTAGCGTGGATGTGCTGTGATGGAGGGGATAATGAAAGGATTGACCTGTAATCTTTGATGTTGTTGTTGTTCTACTTTTGAACTAACTAATCAGAATAGTACTTATTATGGACTACACCCGTACGTATATGCGCGCAGGACTTCAGGGCTAATTCACCAGGGTGTGGAAGCATTGAGCTTGTCGTTGGTGGGTGTTGCTACAAGATGGCATCTCACACGACGCATTCGGACCACGGATGGTCCATTTCTACCCAAACACCATCCTTCACACCCCAAAAATATCCACTTTGGCTACAAGTAAGTCAGTAATGACGTGACAGATGACCCGGATATCCTTCAAGTCATGGTCCACACCATGAAAGCTTTGCTTTGACACCTCACACGATGCATTCGTACCAAGAATGTTCCCTCAATCGCTCAAACAGATCCCCACGCACCTCCGGAATGACCACTTTACTTACTACACCACAACTGCGCATGTTCAGATTGGCATTCAGACATCTTCTTTCAATAAAAAACTTGCCAATCTGACTCTATCCCACGAAATCTTCACTAGGACATCCCAACCAAGCCATTTGGACCAAACCTGGTCTCTCTCTACCCCAAACACCTGACTTCACACCCCCAAAATTCCCACTTTGGCTACTACTCCTCACACGAGGCATTCGGACCAAGAATGGTCCCTCGCCACTCAACAGACCCCCACACACCTCCCAAAATGATCACTTTACTTACTACACCCCAACTGCATGCGCAGATTGGCGCGACTTCCAATGAAAACAAGCCAGTCTGACCCACGAGAGCTTCACACTGATACCCCCCACGGTCCATTTGACCAGGGATGGTCCCTCAATCACTCAACAAACCTCCACGAATCCCCAAAATGCCTACTTTCTATACTACGACCAGACTGCGCATGTGCAAAATGATGAAAATAGAAGATACATTAGACCAGTCTCACTCACTCACACACACGCGCGCATACACTCACAGGAAACTCTATCGGGTAGTTGGATGGAAAAAAGGCCGTCATCTACTTCAAACGCACTCCATTGCACCTCCGAAACTCCGGCTTTCTCTACTACTCGTACTGATTACGCCACAGATGACATGGAAGAACCTCAAGTCGTGGCTACACCCCGAGAGCTACAACATGACACCCCACACGACACATTCGGACCAAGGATGGTCCATCTTTACCCCAAACACACCCACACGCACCCCCAAAATGCCCGCTTTCGCTACTACTTGTACTGATAACGTCACCGATGACGTCACAGATGATATGGATATCCCTCAAATCGGGGTCTACACCCCGAGAGCTACAAGATGACACCCCACAGGACACATTCAGACCAATGATGGTCAATCTCTACATATTAAGGCAGGAAAATGTGTGATTCAATGGACATTGGCCGCCATTTTGGATTTTGGCGGCCATATTGAATTTTCAGACCAATTACAAAATCATTCCAAAATTAACTAATTATTCATACCCTACGTAGGACTAGAAAATTTGTACTTATGTCTAATCTAGAAGCTAAGATATCGAATTTTATGTTTTTGAAAATGGCGTCGGCGGCCATTTTGGATTTCGCCCTCTAGCTCTAGCTCTAGTTAGCCGTCAGATATGAAAAGTACATAGGAGCTCATTTTGCTCTAAAATGGTTCAGTTAGTGAAATCAATCATAAAAAAAGGTAGGAGCAAAATGGTCACGGGATTTAAGGATATGACCCTACTATTCTGGGCATCCATCCAAAAATGAAGCATGACTCATGATTACACACCAGAACAATTGCGTTTCGAAATTTTAATGTTGGTTGGTGTGATCACCTCATGAACAATTAAACAAATGAGTTATTCTCCGTTATAGTAATTTCTACTGATGCAATGTGAGATTGTAAGAGTCGCCAAGTATTTGGTGGCACCAGAAGCCACATCGAGGATCGTTTGTTGGCGGTTACCAGACTGATAATTCAATCTGTTTTCAGCTATCAGCTGGTAAACACGTCTCAAAAGAATGACTATATGCATCTGTTCATGGCAAACTTCGCTGTATAATGTTGAATTCTATCATCCTGGTTCAAAATTTTGTTTCCTTCAATGATGAAATCATCCAAGAACTACCATACGTACTTGTCTGATTATCAAATTATGTTTAACTCTTCTGACAAATATTAAGCTGAGGCCTCCTTGGTATGGTTAGGTGACAAGAGAGTTCCTTGATAAGGGGTAATTATCCTGACCATCTGAAAGCAAACAGGGATACCTGATGAAGGGTAATATTCCTGGTCATCTTGACTACAAACAGCTATAGGGACACCTGGTAAAAGGTAATTATCCTGACCATCTGATTACGAACAGGGGTATACCCGTCTCCCTCCATTTTTATGGAATGTTGTTCATCTAAAACCACTTTATCTTGCATCTGACTGGTAGACAAGCTACTTGTACAAGAGCAATACCATATATGTTAACAAATATTTCTGTGTGTAGCTTCCGGCTGGTCACAGCCCGGTCCTATCCAACAATCACGAGCGCCTTCAGATATTTCCTTTTTTGACGGACAATTTTGTCAGTTGAGCTATAAAACTGATAACGATCACCAAAATCTGGGAAATTAAATGCAATATTCAAATTGACTTGACACTTATGAGTTATCATCTCCCAGATTTTGGTGAAGCATGCACCTTGGAACAGTGAGTCTGTGTCAACACTCAAAGTATACACACCTTAAGCTTGAATCAACCATTGGAAAATGCATACAAAGTTTGAAATATATGTTTTAAGGCAGTGTGACGTCACTGGACCTAAATATGATTGCAACAGACCACCATAGAATACAATGCTTTATTTGCAGTTTACTCTGTGTAATAAAATGGTAAAAATGACAATAAATATTTTCCCGCACAGTTTCCAATGGTCTTTCATTTGACGGAAACTTTACCTGAGGGTTTACGATCACTTTAAGGTGCGCGATTGGCTTTTATCATCCTATCATATATTTAGATGCGAATTAGCACTAACTATTTTGAAGATAAATTCTAAAATTTCGTGCAGTTTACCAGGGCATAAAGTGCGAATCTATGCTAAATAGATAAGATTATCAAATTTTCCGAATCTACGCAATTTAGCGTAGATTATAGCTTTCTAATTAGACAATATATTCCCTATTTCCAAAATCAAAATCGAATACTTTTCTGCGAGTCTATGCTACCTAGCTGACATTATCAAGTGCGAATCTACGCAATTTAGCTGAGATTATAAATGAGAATTATAAAGTGCGAATCTATGCTAAATAGATGAGATTATCAAGTGCGATTCTACGCTGACATTTATGAAAACCTCATGTCAATGCGGAAGGGGCATAAGTCCTTGGACTGGACTCGGTCTCCTCTGGCAAAGGCCTACTTAAGTAACTCAAGGTCGGATCCAGTGAAAATTCATAGGGGGGGGGGGGTCGCCATCACAGCCCAAGAGGCGAGGGTCCAGGGGCCGCCTAGGGCCCGGAAGTTACGGGGTTCTAGATCGCCGAAGATACGTTCTGAACGTTTTCCCGGAAATAAAACTGATCATAATGTATGCCGATTTATGGTTCTATTTTCACGATTTTTTCGCAATTGCAAGCATGCACGCATTGATATTGAACAATCGCACCTCATGCCTGCATCCATTTGACTTTCTAGTCATATTTAACACATACAAAACGATGACCTTTAGTTCATGGAAGGGAAACCAATACGCCTACCGATACGATTCATTCACACAAAGGTAAAATAAGGAAATCCTCACAGCCCAACAGGGGAGGGTCCAGGGGCCGCCTAGGCCCCGGAATCTCCGAAGTCCTAGATCTCCTGAGATGAATTCTAAGCATCTTCCCGGAAATAAATTCGAACATGATGTATGCAGATGTATGCTTCTATTTTCACGTTTGTTTCGCATTTATACGCACGCATCGATATTGAAAAAACATACTTCATACCTGAATCCATTTGAGTTTCTAGTTATATTTAACACATAAAAAACCCCGATGACCTTCACATCATGGAACATTAGAACCAATATGATACCGATTCATTTAGGCTAAACAAAGCTAAAAAAAAGCGAATCTCCACAGCCCGACAGGCGAGGGTTCGGGGCCTAGGCCTGGAAGCTTCGGGGTCCCAGGTCGCCGGAGATGCGTTCTACGCGTTTTCCCGGAAATAAATCTGAACACGATGTACGTAGATTTATGATTCTATTCATACGTTTGTTTCGCATAAGCACGCATCGATATTGAAGAATATGCCTGAATATGCTTTCTGGTTTAACACAAACAAAACAGGCTTATAACACACCAATACACGTGATGCGCTCGCAGCGAAAATATATGATTTTAGATACATATTAAAACTCCAACTTAATAGCACACACACAAACTACATGAATAGATGATAGTCTGTTTAATACACCTATTATAGATACTCTAATTACATAATCTACATTCGCTTAATTTACATATCATTTCAAGACATTATTTCTACGTGGAATCCCAGGGTTCCCTGATCCCTTTCTTTTTAGCAGGTTTCATGCATGAGGGGTGGGGGTTCGGACCCCCCTCACCCCCCGCCCCCCTCCCTTCGTAGATCCGCTCTTGTAAACTCTACTAGATGACTAATGTATTTGGCCGTTCCATAGCACTGAACTCGCATCGATGGATTCCTAAATAATTTCCCTTCGTGGTGAGACCGAGTTCGACAAGATCCGTTATGTCCTTCGCCTGTTACGGGCGCTTTTATTGCATTTGTTTTAAAGGGATGTAAATTTGTTAATGTCACCGTATGACGCGAACAGCGCAAGCGCACATGAGCGTGTTAAACCGTATTTGGGCATGAACTGAATAAAATGGTGATGCCTATTTGAGTCAGTCACAACAGACGTACGGGTTATTCTTTTCTAAAATGAAATAAAAGCGCCCGTTCATTTCCCTGCACCAGCAATATATTGTCTAATTAGCAAGTTATAATCTAAGCTAAATAGCGTAGATTCGCACTTGATAATCTCAGCACAATTTTCGTACTTTTGATTTGAGAAAACGAATATATTGTCTAATTGTAAAGTTTTATAATCTAAGCTAAATAGCGTAAATTCGCACTTGATAATCTCAGCTAGGTAGCGTAGATTCGCAAAACATGTTTCCAGTTTTTGATTTGAGAAAGAGAATATATTGTCTAATTAGAAAGTTATAATCTAAGCTAAATAGCGTAGATTCGCACTTGATAAACTCCACTAGGTAGCATAGATTCGCAAAATAATTTTCGGACTTTTGTAGAAACGGATTCGCACTTCATAATCTCAGCTAAATTGCGTAGATTCGCACTTCATAATCTCGGCTAGGTAGCGTAGATTCGCAAAACAATCTTCAGACTTTTCATTTGAGAAAGAGAATATATTGTCTAATTAGAAAAGTTATAATCTCAGCTAAATTGCGCAGATTAGCACTTGATAATCTCAGCTAGCCTAGATTCCCAAAACAGGTTGCCAGTTTTTGAAATATACTGTCTAATTAGGAAGTTATAAAATAGCGTAGATTCGCAATTGATAATCTCGGCTGAATAATTTGCGTAGATTTGAACTTCATATTCTCAGCTACATGTAGGTAGAATGTTTTTTCACTGGTTGAAGATAATCACCCAGCTTAAAAGATCGGGCAAACTGAAAATAGATCCTCAGTTGCTTCTCGGTTGAAGTCACGGGTCACAGAACAGACGGCCTATCCGCTAAATGGTATACATTCCCATTTCATAATCTCACCCAGGTAGCATACAAAATTCTCATGTTTCTTTTGTGAAACCGCTAATATGTTATCTATAATAACATTTAAAATCTAAGCTAAGTTGCACAATGCATCGTTTTACATCCTCCATTAATTCTATAGCATTTCTTGGTTTAACGAATGTATGTTTTTCTGAGAATCATAGGTGGGATTATTCACATGCTAATCTACGCTTTTCAGTTCCACAACGCTTCACGCCAAATGGTATGTTATAAACGACCTGTGAATACGATGTTTTAGGACCAGAGAAAACATTCACTGAGGCCGAATGCCCAAGAATATTGGTTTTCTCTGGTCCATATAACGACGTATTTACCGGATTGAAATCGCATAATCGTTTTATTATTTGAAACAACGAAAATACGTTTGAATTTGCATTGACTGGGAGAAATGTATATGGAGAACGGCGATTATTCTGATCATTTTCATTAGAAAGTATTAAAGAGTTCGTGGAATGGCTGTTCAGCATGTCTTGCTTGAACAAAAACAGACATTTACACTATCCTCTCACTATCTAGTACCCCTAATATTTGCCCAGTCACTCTATGCTACTTGTATTTTAACATACACATTAAGTGACATCGGGCATTCATAAAAGCGCCAGGTCATTTTCTTGGACCAGGAAAATATGCTGATGTATTTTGTTTGGCGGTAAACCGTTTATTTCTCGATTCACCCAAAGTCCGTTTCACACCTTGATGTGGATTTATATAAAGCATGGGGTTATATATAGAGACCCCATATTCGACACTTCTCCCTAATACCACAGCCCTCACCGCCCAAAACTCTTGTTTTGCGGGCCTGTGCCTATAACTCATCTTCTCTGTTATTGTCGTGTTCCGGGAAATTATAGGAAGCGAATAGGAAAGCTGATATATGAGAATATGGTCTACGAAAAATGTGAGGTAAATTAAGGCCTATTTGCGAAAATGGGCGGGGTTTTTTGGTGACGAGCGCTTTTATGTGGAAATCATGTGAAGTTTCGTTTTCTTGGAGATTAAAGTCTTATTAAACAAAGCTTTACAATGCGACGGAGTGACCAATCGGTTTTCAAGTCGGTTTGCTGCTGTTGTCGTAGTTCTGCGACCGTCCCTTATTCACAGATTTCAAGTTATAAACGGCGCGTATTTCGGTGATTCGGAATTGACCTCTCTGCAGCGGCATTATGTTACAATGTTGGTCAGTTAACATTTATCACAAATTATTAGATATTTTGTTTGATCATTAATATGATTCTATCACTCAAATAAATACTGAAATTGCCGCTTAAACCCACCTTATTTCGCGTGGATTCAACACTGAAAAAATCGCACGTGTTTTTCGACCTGGTGTCAGTTTGTCATTGCACAGTACCGGAAGTATAATGTTACCCAAATGACCGGTGAAGAAACAATACAGGTCAGCTGTTTGGCATTCATTTGAGTCCACAGAAACAGACATTCAAATAAACCGGGGGAAAAAACTATACAGATGCTTTATTTCAAGAAATATCAGGCATTAATTAGGAAATTGATTCGCAACTCCCCCTGATTCGGAACTCGCAAAACTACTGTAGTATCCTAACGATTAGGCCGATGACAAATGTCGCAAATGTCCAAGTTTATCGACAGGGTGCGAGCTCCTTACCTACAAGTTTACTGTGTCGTGGTGAATTAACCAGTGCATGTTGACTGCTGTGGCATCTTATTAAGGTATCAATTCTGTGATTACGTGACCTGCGAAAAATCGTGCATAAACTTGCCTTGCAACTTTTGAAATGCGACGGACTTAAACTTTACACATGGCCATTCACACATGAAACGACCTACGGAATAATCATTGTTACTCGATATCGGTTTGATCAGCCCCATGATGTTGGAGAAGTTTCATCGCAATCGAGCAAATTCTGGAAAAATATGAGGCTACATTTTGTAGAGAACTTACTTTTCTTGAGGTAATTGGATCACTCATGGATCACAGAGTTGTTCTTGACATATGTCCCTATGAGGGGCGAAGGTAATCGCCAGCATAAGTTCGCTGTTATACGGATACACATGCGAATCATTAAGGTGCGCGATTGGCTTTTATCATCCTATATATTTAGATGCGAATTAGCACTTACTATTTTGAAGATGAATTCTAAAATTTCGTGCAGTTTACCACGGTATCAAGTGCGAATCTTTACTAAATAGATAAGATTATCAAATTTTGCGAATCTACGCAATTTAGCGTAGATTATAGCTATCTAATTAGACAATATATTCCCTATTTCCAAAATCAAAATCGAATACTTTTCTGCGAATCTATGCTACCTAGCTGAGATTATCAAGCGCGAATCTACGCAATTTAGCTGAGATTATAAATGAGAATTATAAAGTGCGAATCTATGCTGAATAGATAAGATTATCAAGTGCGATTCTACGCTGACATTTATGAAAACCTCATGTCAATGCCGAAGGGGCGTAACTCCTTGGACTGGGCTCGGTCTCCTCTGGTGAAGGCCTACTTAAGTAACTCAAGGGCGGATCCAGTGAAAATTTATAGGGGGGTCGGCTATCACAGCCCAAGAGGCGAGGGTCCAGAGGCCAGCTAGACCCAGGAAGCTCCGGGGTCCTAGATCGCCGAAGTTGCGTTCTGAACGTTTTCCCGGAAATAAATCTGATCATGATGTATGCAGATTTATGGTTCTATTTTCACGATTTGTTTCGCAATTATAACCACGCATTGATATTGAAAAATCGCACCTTATGCCTCATTCATTTGACTTTCTAGTCATATTTATCACATAAAAAACGATGACCTTTAGTTCATGTAACGGAAACCAATACGCCTACCGATACAATTCATTCACACAAAGGTAAAATAAGGAAATCCAGGGGCCGCCTAGGCCCCGGAAGCTCCGAAGTCCTAGATCTCCGGAGATGCATTCTAAGCATCTTCCCGGAAATAAATTCAAACATGATGTATGCAGATGTATGCTTCTATTTTCACGTTTGTTTCGCATTTATACGCACGCATCGATATTGAAAAACCATACTTCATACCTGAATCCATTTGAGTTTCTAGTTATATTTAACACATAAAAAAACCCGATGACCTTCACATCATGGAACATTAGAATCAATATGATACTTATTCATTACACAAAGCAAAAATAAGCGAATCTGCACAGGGCCTAGGCCCGGAAGCTTCGGGGTCCATGCAGGTCGCCGGAGATGCGTTCTACGCGTTTTTCCGGAAATAGATCTGAACACGATGTACGTAGATTTATGATTCTATTCATACGTTTTTTTTTCACATAAGCACGCATCGATATTGAAGAATATGCCTGACTCCATTTGACTTTCTGGTTCAACACAAACAAAACAGGCTTATAACACAGCAATACACGTGGTGCGCTCGCGGCGAAAATATCTGATTTTAGATACATATTAAAACTCCAACTTAAATAGTACACACGCAAACTACATGAATAGATGATAGTCTGTTTAATACACCTATAGATACTCTAATTACATAATCCACATTCGCTTAATTTACATATCATTTCAAGACATTATTTCTACGTGGAATCCCAGGGTTCCCTGGTCCCTTTTTTGCAGGTTTCATTCGAAGATCGACCCTTTTCAACTCTACTGGATGACAAATGTATTTGGCCGTTCCATAGCACTGAACTCGCATCGATGGATTCCTAAATAATTTCCCTTCGTGGTTAGACCGAGTTCGAGAAGATCCGTCATGTCCTTCGCCTGTTACGGGCGCTTTTATTGCATTTGTTTTTGAGGGACTACAACAATCTGGCCCCGGAACTCACTAGCTTCCGCCCATACGGAAATAGCCGAACGTGAGATTGGGACTACAACTGAGCCCGTTTTCATGTTGAGTGAGTGGGTGAATAGAATTTAAAGTCGTTTTCAACAATATTTCAGCTATATCACGACGAACCAACTAAGCACCACCCAGCCCAGTTGTGTTCCTGCTACTTCAAAGAAAAATTCTTTGAAGCAGCATGGAACCAGACACCCGCCATCCACCCTATAGGGGAGATTGGGGGTACAGTGGGACATGGGGCACAGTGGGACAAGCCGTTTAGCTCTTTTGTTAATAATAATAATAATATAATAATAACTTTTTATTTCAGACAGAAGTCCATATGTACAAAGAAATAACTGTAGTAAGTGTGTAGTGCTAATAAGCACTACTTAAAGGTGTACAAAAGTTCTTGCCATTTAGCAAGCAACACAGATTTAACCTGAAGATCAGAGTTGCGTATGGTATATAATAACAGGTTGTCACTCGAGTCAATTCTAGTTTTAAATGAATACACTGCCTTCCTCATCAGTTCACCAAACGACGTAATACTGTTGATAGCAAACATTGCACTGGCACTACAACTATATCTGTAATGCAACAGCCATCTAAAGGTATTGTTATACATAACCCTGATACCATTGAGTACAGTCTTAGAATACGTATTCCAAAGTTGACAGCAATAAATGTTGCAACAGTATGCTTTAAAAAGAGTTTTCTTAACGGCGGGCGTACAGGCATGGAATTTTCTAAGTAATACATTGGCACGAACACACAGCTTTCTCCTCTGAGATTCCATATCCGCATTGTCCAAAAGATCACAGGTTATAATATGACCCAGGTAGTTGTAGCGGTCGACATATTGCAAAAACGTTCCACATAACTTAACTACAGGAGGCCTAAAGTCTCCATAGCGTCTAGGTGTTAAAATCATGCAAACAGTCTTCTTAGTATTATATATTATATCATGTGACTCGGCATATACAGAGCAGTAGTCTAATAGTGTTTGTAGAGCTTTGGCATTAGACACATATCATCCGCGTATAACAAATGATTGATGAACAAACCAGAGATATTGCACCCAACTCCAGCCTTGGATAATGACATATCAAGATCATGTAAATAAATAGCAAAAAGACAAGGAGATAAAATCCCACCTTGTCGGACACCATTTGTAACCATAAAAAACGCAGAGAGTGTGGACCCCCACCTAACCGCAAATTGCTGTATGTTACACCATATAAACAAAATGTTAATAAAACACATGGGCAGATTGCGATCTATTAGCTTTTTCAAAAGCGTCCAATGGTTAATTCTATCAAAAGCCTTACTAGCATCCAAAAAACACAAAAATACAGGGCTTCCATTGGTACGATAAAAATTAACAACTTCCTTAAGAACATAAATACATTGGTCAGTAGAATGCCCAGATTTAAAACCAAACTGAAAATCAGAGCTATACAATTATTCTTCACATTTTTGTAATATAAACAGTTCAACAACTTTTGAGAGAACAGTGGCAACCGCAATAGGTCTGTAGTTGTCAGATTCAGTTATATCACCAGATTTATTTTTAACAATAGGATTAATAATAACAAACGTCATTTCTTTTGGGAGGCATCCATGGAAGAGCATAGCGTTCAAACATAGCGACAGATGGATATATAGGGCATCGGGGGCATGTTTCAAATGTTCAGCTGACAGTCCGCCAAAACCGGGCGACTTATTGCACTTCATGCAACGCACGATGGAACAAAGATTGTCAGGTACAACAGTAGGCCCAATCATAGATTCATTCTTAAACTGAGTCAGGGCATCTAACACCTCAATCTTTACAGTTTCGGTAGTAACGCTATTGAGGGTGCTACAGAATTTGTCCTTCCACAAGTTGGCTATGCTGGTTTCGCCTTCGGCATCGTCGATACGACAAGGTAAAGACATAAATTTAGAATTGGATGTTTTAACCTCTTTCCAAAAGTCTTCGGACGAGCTATCTGAGAAAGCTTGTGCCATCTTGTCCGCGCGAATGTTATCTTCTTCTTTTCTACAGCCTCGCAAAGCGTATTTAAACTGTCTTCTGGTACGGTGCATGTAATCAGCAATAGGCCCGCTACGTGGGCTACCATGTTCTCTCCATAGAAGAAAGCTGGTTCTTGCATGGGCATGTAAATCCGAGACACAGTCGTTCCAACCTGGAACAATATGATCCTTATTGACTTTAACTTTTGATATTGTCTCGGTGGCCGCAGATGACAGTGCATACACAATAGAATTATAATATTTACAGATTTCCTCATGATACAGATCACCACAATCAGTTTCATCACACAATACAGCATATACTGGAATAGATAATTTGCTTAGGCGCTGCTGAGCAGCTTCAGTATACATAGAAATATCATTGGCCGTCAATTTATTCCAATCAGTTACATAACTACGTGTTGTACTGGTACATTTCTCTAAGGTCGGTAATATATCCCAGCTAATAGAAATGTACAAAGGTCGATGATCGGACGTAATAACGTCATATAGTACTTCGATAGATCGGATTGACAGATTAACATTGTTAGACGACACACAGTGATCCAACCATGACGTAGATAAATGGGCGTCACTTATATAAGTATATGTATCATCTGGCAGACGCTCAATATCAGATACAAACAAGTTATACTCAGTACAAAAATTAATAAGCTCAGTACCAAACATACGCGATGGGTGAGCGTTCCAATCACCAACAACAAGAACATTAGGAATATCAGACTCTTCAATGATAGCCCTTATCTTACCAAGATAATCGAGGTAATACTCTAGGTTATCCGCACAGTCAGTAGGCATGTATATACAAATAATAAGAAGTTTGGAGTGGGCAGACTCCATGCGGATTCCAATTAACCTGGTATCATTGTAATCAATAAAATTTACTCCAGTACCAAAGGATTTTTTCCAAAGTATAGCCAGACCGCCATACGGCCGACCTCTGATTAAAACAGTATCATCAATTGCAGATACACCACGACCATAAAAATCACAGTTAATGGAGTTTAGTAAACCCAGTTCATTTTTTTGCAGCCATGTCTCTTGTGGTAAACAAATGTCACTAATGTCACAAAGTGCCTTCACCTCTGGTATAGACGTTTTCAGTGACCGACAGTTGAATGATGTAATCTGTAGTTCCATAGTGAAAGTTAGAGATATGTATTCACGTATAATCACACTCATCATCCTCGCTGTACCAACGTGATCTGTAGGAGTCGTGGTTCCGCAATGGGCCGCGATTCGAAACAGAACGGGAGTCCCTCTCTGAACCGTAATCCTCTTGCTGTCGCCGCCTGTAATACTTACGGGCAAGTACTTCCTCGGGCCAGTAAGTTTTGATCAAGAGAGTTCGGGAGTGACGACCACTCACACGTAGCCAGAAAGACGCATAAGAGTCGTACTTGGTAGGCAACTGCTCACACTCTACGTCAAGTCCTGATTTCTGTTTAACATATTTGCGAATGTCGTCAACTCGCGTATCAGGGTCCAGACGGGTGACGAAGATTTCAACAGGAGGGTAAGACCGGACCCCACGGAGATCAGATTTATTCTTGGATTTTGATCGTGAAACAGTCGTGAACTTGTCATTAGATTTCGTCAACACACTGGAGTACAAGGGAGTGCCTTTCTCCGTCGACTCACGGGACAAGAGGATCGGATGATCAGGACGAATAAGAACATCTCGGTTCACTACTGTATTATGCGGGGAATTATTTAACCTGGGAGATTCACCATTACTCACGTTATTGGCACTGACGTCGAGAGCAGTACCTGGCGAATCTTCATTTGTGGCAGCAACTGTATTTCCAGAACTAGAAGCACCATTATTTACACTAACTGGAGGGCCACTCGAAGAACTGGCAGAGGGGTTCCCAGCACCACCAGATTTTGCAGCATGTACACTTGTGGGGCTTTGCTGGCACTTTTGGGTTAATTTATCCAATTTCTTGTGTACAGTTGCCTGCGCATTGCCTATAGAGTCGATCTTGTTGGTCACGTCCGACATTTTCTTCTTCAGACCATTTAATTCTCGGACAAAATCGGTAACATCTGACATTTGCATTTTCAAACCGTTGATTTCACGCATCAGCGTCGTCACGTCAATATGGTTTGTGGACACTGGTGGTAATCTGCTGAGCTTTTTGGCAACGAAACAAGGCACATCTACAGGGTTCAATTCCTGCAACATTTTGGCAAAGTCTTGTAACGTATTGACCTTTTTGTTTGGTCCATTTCTCTTCCGACATCGTGTAGTCAGCAGATGGTGACAGCATTTGGATAGAAGGTCTTTAGCTTCCTGAGCCTCCACGTCAGTATATACGTCTTCACAGAGTTTTACCACGGTGTCGACAGGCATGATATCGAGTTTATCCACCATGTAGCAGAGAAGCTCACTAATAATTGGCTCGGAGGGATCAAGTGTATGGGATTCATCTTCATCCTCTTCCTCAGGATCACTAAGCACATGAGGAGAACTAGCATCGTCGTCAGCCATACTAGACCGTAGGGAGCCTCACTTAAACCAGTCGACACAATAGGTTGGCTAGGACGCCAGCAAACAAAATCGCAGCTTCGCCATGTAGAAAATTGTCGCCGATCTGACAAGTTCGACAGTTGTACTCACAACAATAAGTAAAGATCGGGCGTACCTGAGTACTACCGAGTGTCCGTCATACCTTCATAGCCATTCCTGCACAGATTTGAGTGGAAAGTCCTATGAATTCCAAGATATTTTGCGGAAATCACCAGAGCGGTAGAAAAGTAAACAAAGATCTACGATGATGACGTCACAACACCCGAACACGAGAACACGAGGCACATAACATTACTATCAGCAGAAAGGTATCACCCCCATACAACTTCTATATTGATTACAAGTAAAACCTATCATTTGTAAAAAATTAGGGACACAAAAACTGTTTTTGAGCAGTCCAAGTAAATTCTTTGGACTGAGGATGATAGTTCGCTGTGAGAAGTTTTCAGCAGTTCTTCATTGCTGTTTTGTTACTACTGAGAGAGGATGGAAAAAGGTACTTTAATTATATCGATTTACTATCTCAGCTGTATGTATAATTTTGTTTGTCATAAAAAGGAATATATCATGCACCTGGGGCAGAGTGGGACACTTTTGCTGGGGCACACTGGGACAATAATAATCAAATGGTGAAATTTCCTTTCATCCTATAATGCCATCAAAGTGCATTGTTTTGTTTCCTAGGTGGTAGTATTTGCTAATCCTAGCAGATTTGATGAGTTTTACTAAAACTTTCAAACTCAAATGCTTTCGTTGGGATGAGAATCACACAAAATATTTTTTTCCTCAAATTTGGCTCCTGGGAAATATTTTACGTAAAGCAGGGTCCTAAAATAGCAACTAACTTAACCACCGCTGTTGAATCTTCTAAACTCTTATGAAACATATCAGTATATACTTCTTATAAAATGTATTTTGATTATTGTCCCATCGCACCCCAGTGGGTGTCCCAGAGTACCCCATAGTGGGGCAAACTGGGACACATTTTTTTACGTTTTTAAAACCGAATTCTGGAGAAAAGTATAACAGATATTCCAGATTTTTTTGTGTGACTATGTCATAATAAGTATAAGTTATAAAGAGAGTATACAAGTCTACATTACAGGACAATAATAACAGAGATTTTTGCAAAAAGGTGAAAAATGTCCCAGTGTACCCCAATCTCCCCTAAACCACGGAGGACAGCGCACAACACACAGACAGGACGCTTACATGGTGCAATGAAGACGAGTGATATTGCAGTGCTATACAGCACATTATCAAGTTCCTGTTGTTTCTCAGCAGAATGCATTGAAGCAACATTCATGTTGATAATCACGTGGATGTAAATTTGTTAATGTCGCCGTATGACGCGAACAGCGCAAGCGCA
>JAVTVY010044961.1:0-209398 GCA_036873755.1 Hanleya hanleyi
CATGATACCACGTGGTAGGAATTGATGACCATGATACCACATGGTAGGAATTGATGACCATGATACCACGTGGTAGGAATTGATCACCATGATACCACATGATAGGAATTGATGACCATGATACCACATGGTAGGAATTGATCACCATGATACCACGTGGTAGGAATTGATGACCATGATACCACATGGTAGGAATTGATGACCGTGATACCACATGGTAGGAATTGATGACCATGATACCACGTGGTATAGGAATTGATGACCATGATACCACGTGGTAGGAATTGATGACCATGATACCACATGGTAGGAATTGATGACCATGATACCACGTGGTAGGAATTGATCACCATGATACCACATGGTAGGAATTGATGACCGTGATACCACATGGTAGGAATAGATGACCATGATACCACGTGGTATAGGAATTGATGACCGTGATACCACATGGTAGGAATTGATGACCGTGATACCACATGGTAGGAATTGATGTGCATGATACCACGTGGCAGAAATTGATCACCATGATACCACGTGGTAGGAATTGATGACCATGATACCACGTGGTGGGAATTGATGACCATGATACCACGTGGTATAGGAATTGATGACCATGATACCACATGGTAGGAATTGATGACCATGATACCACATGGTAGGAATTGATGTCCATGATACCAGGTGGCAGAAATTGATCACCATGATACCACGTGGTAGGAATTGATGACCATGATACCACATGGTAGGAATTGATGACCATGATACCACGTGGTAGGAATTGATCACCATGATACCACATGGTAGGAATTGATGACCGTGATGTCACATGGTAGGAATTGATGACCATGATACCACATGGTAGGAATTGATGACCATGATACCACATGGTAGGAATTGATGAACATGATACCACATGATAGGAATTGATGACTATGATACCACGTGGTATAGGAATTGATGACCATGATACCACGTGGTATAGGAATTGATGACCATGATACCATATGGTAGGAATTGATGACCATGATACCACGTGGTAGGAATTGATGACCATGATATCACGTGGTAGGAATTGATGACCATGATACCACGTGGTAGGAATTGATGACCATGATACCACGTGGTAGGAATTGATGACCATGATACCACATGGTAGGAATTGATGACCATGATACCACATGGTAGGAATTGATGCCCATGATACCACGTGGTAGGAATTGATGACCATGATACCACGTGGTATAGGAATTGATGACCATGATACCACATGGTAGGAATTGATGACCATGATACCACGTTGTATAGGAATTGATGACCGTGATACCACATGGTAGGAATTGATGAACATGATACCACCTGGTAGGAATTGATGACCATGATACCACATGGTAGGAATTGATGACTATGATACCACATGGTAGGAATTGATGACCATGATACCACATGGTAGGAATTGATGACCATGATACCACATGGTAGGAATTGATGACCATGGTACCACATGGTAGGAATTGATGACCATGATACCACGGGGTGGGAATGCATGACCATGATACCACGTGGTAGGAATTGATGACCATGATACCACGGGGTGGGAATGCATGACCATGATACCACGTGGCAGAAATTGATGACCATGATACCACGTGGTAGGAATTGATGACCATGATACCACATGGTAGGAATTGATGACCATGATACCACGTGGTAGGAATTGATCACCATGATACCACATGATAGGAATTGATGACCATGATACCACATGGTAGGAATTGATCACCATGATACCACGTGGTAGGAATTGATGACCATGATACCACATGGTAGGAATTGATGACCGTGATACCACATGGTAGGAATTGATGACCATGATACCACGTGGTATAGGAATTGATGACCATGATACCACGTGGTAGGAATTGATGACCATGATACCACATGGTAGGAATTGATGACCATGATACCACGTGGTAGGAATTGATCACCATGATACCACATGGTAGGAATTGATGACCGTGATACCACATGGTAGGAATAGATGACCATGATACCACGTGGTATAGGAATTGATGACCGTGATACCACATGGTAGGAATTGATGACCGTGATACCACATGGTAGGAATTGATGTGCATGATACCACGTGGCAGAAATTGATCACCATGATACCACGTGGTAGGAATTGATGACCATGATACCACGTGGTGGGAATTGATGACCATGATACCACGTGGTATAGGAATTGATGACCATGATACCACATGGTAGGAATTGATGACCATGATACCACATGGTAGGAATTGATGTCCATGATACCAGGTGGCAGAAATTGATCACCATGATACCACGTGGTAGGAATTGATGACCATGATACCACATGGTAGGAATTGATGACCATGATACCACGTGGTAGGAATTGATCACCATGATACCACATGGTAGGAATTGATGACCGTGATGTCACATGGTAGGAATTGATGACCATGATACCACATGGTAGGAATTGATGACCATGATACCACATGGTAGGAATTGATGAACATGATACCACATGATAGGAATTGATGACTATGATACCACGTGGTATAGGAATTGATGACCATGATACCACGTGGTATAGGAATTGATGACCATGATACCACGTTGTATAGGAATTGATGACCGTGATACCACGTTGTATAGGAATTGATGACCAGGATACCACATTGTAGGAACTGATGACCATGACACCACATGGTAGGAATTGATGAACATGATACCACATGGTAGGAATTGATGACCATGATACCACATGGTAGGAATTGATGACCATAATACCACGTGGTATAGGAATTGATGACCATGATACCACGTTGTATAGGAATTGATGACCAGGATACCACGTTGTATAGGAATTGATGACCGTGATACCACATGGTAGGAATTGATGAACATGATACCACATGGTAGTAGGAATTGACGACCATGATACCACATGGTAGGAATTGATGACCAGGATATAACGTTGTATAGGAATTGATGACCGTGATACCACGTGGTAGGAATTGATGAACATGATACCACATGGTAGGAATTGATGACCATGATACCACATGGTAGGAATTGATGACCATGACACCACATGGTAGGAATTAATGACCATGATACCACGTGGTAGGAATTGATGCCACGATCGGTCAGATAAGTGAGAATTAAGGGGTTTGACGGAAAGAAAATGTTAGGTGAGATTTTTTTCAATTTTTGCAAAATAATTAGGGAAAAGAGTGTTTTTGTAAGAATTTGGGGATTGCACAGTGTCTACGTGACTAATGAGACGGATAGGACGGGTTGAGGGAAATGGGTCAGACGGCGTGTATGCATATGAATATCAATATCAAGGTTTTACATAACAAAGGTATTAATACGATAGTTCTGGTTGATATCCCAATTCAACATAGCATTTTAAATACCTGGTAATCACTGATGCTACCATTTGAGATTTAAGAAATTCTTTTCACGTTGAGACGCGGCTTTTACAGGTGGTACCTACCTCTCAGACTCTTCCCCTATATTCGACTGCTTTCTCGTGAATTTGAGACACCTTCAAACTACATACCCCCCCGCCATTTTAGGATTTCTCCGTCGAATTTAACATTTTCTGCATATCACGGTTTATTACACGCTTGTCAGGTAGTTTTATGTTCAAAATATAAATGTAGATGAAAGACCCAGGTAACACCTTTGACATAAACATCTTTGACACACCATCCACTGGTCTGCTGTTATCTATTAATAGCATTACGGTAATTCAATGCGCTAAAACGGCATTAAAAACGGAATTTCTGTTACACAGGAGGTTGCCTCTGGCTTTTGTGTCCCACATATATTGAAGACCATATAAGTTGGTCTCGAGGCTGAACTGAGGTTATTTATTTAGTTTCAAAATGTAAATCGAGTTGACAAGGCAAACATAAACAATTTCTCTCGAGTTGCATTCTGACATTATTGCAAAACTGAACTGGTAAATTAAACAAACTAATATAAAATTCCAGCCTTAAGCTGATTATACGTCATATATAATATAATGAATTTGGATAAATAATCTGTTCAGTATGTATCAAATAAAAGACGTAAACGTGTTGCAAATATGTGAAACCGGGAAAGGCCACTCGAGTTCTGGCACTTTCGACTTTTTTCAAAACGTTTCGTATCAAGGTCTCGCTCTTTCTACTTTCTATCTCATTGAAAACTAGTGGAAAGCAGGGCTGTCACTAGGATTTTCAAAGGGAGAGGGGGGTGCGAATGTTTTCAATTTCCCATTTCTTACCATCCCAGGAATGCGCGCGCCTTTCTAGGGCAAATCCGTCATGTAAGACACATACAATAGGTGACTACATGTGGGGAACCATTCAACCAAGGAGTGAAAAGGGCCAAGTATATTGCACGCAAAGTGTTGCCGATTGAAGTTGTCTTAAATGACGGGTCTGCCCTTTCTAGAGGGTGCGGGGGCATCCCCCCTTTGAAACGCATTTTAGCGTATTTTTAAGGCTAATTTGGGGTTTGATATATTAAATTTTATGTCATTTGGAATGAAATGCCACAAAAAAAAACAAAAAAAATCTACGGAGGCAAAAAGGGGGATGCGTTCGCACCACACGCACCATGGGTAGCGTTGTAAAATATCGACTTTTTAATCAACAGACTTATGTCAATTTTATATTGTAGTAATTTGTGCATGCAGACTAGAAGTCGTATTTTACATGTCACAGTGCATATATATATTGTGCTGTGTTATACTTTCCATTGCTGTTTGTTTCGACAAAGCTATTGCCGATATTCTATTTCATGACCTTAAAAGTCAGGTAGTGTAAAACATCTATGTACACATCTATGTGAGAAACTGTTATATAACTTCAGACTCTATGGTTTTATATTACATGATTGTGTAATTCCACTTAATTTGTACTTTGTGAATCCCGAGTCTGATGTGTATGTTTTAGTTTTGAGACACATAGCGGTTCGTGTTGTCAAAACTGTACTGAGAATTTGATGTGTCAGGATATGTGCCTTCAATGTACCAGAATTTTATATATAGGAATGATCGGTGTGTACAGGCAGACTAATTCACCATCATGTCTCGGTGATAGATGCACCATCTCCAGTTTGAAAAACATTTACAAATGGTCCGATGTTAATGAAGCTGCTCTAGTGTCTGCCGAATTCCGCCGATCATTCCTGAGTTAAGTGGAATGAATATCTTTCGCGTACAAGCTCTACGTCGTCTTGGGAAACAAAATTTATTCAAAGGCGAGTTTGGCAATTCATAATACAACGAAAACATCATTAGACGACAGCTTCAGAGGATCAACCTAGGACAGTGAGAGTGCTAACTGTTGAACGAAATGGCTGACCCAGTGAAAGTGCAGAAGGTTCAGGCCATTGCTCAAGCTATCACGAAACTTGTGGACAATCTGCGGACTGATATTGAGGTCAATGACAATCGTCGACTGCAAAGAGAGCAGGTAAAGGACCACATTTCTTCTGTTCAATAGTGTGATGGACTGTCTCCAAATGAGGTGAGAGAATTGCTGAATGATTGCACCGTGGCATTTCAGATCTTACAAGGCGTCAGAGGAGAACCGGCTCAAATAACGGCATGGACCTCCCTCAAAGCACTCTACAGAGAGATTGAACACTTTCTCAGTGATAGAAAATCGGGAGACTACAACGTGGAACCAAATACGTACTCACGTGACCATCCAATTTGTGTCCGCTCATGAAGATGAACGATTGAAATTTGAGCTTGACACTATTGTCCAAAAACCTAGTGAAGCAATCAGTGCTTTCAATCGACTGTTTAAGAAACTTGCCAGGCGAGCTTACCCTATCGTATCGGATGATGCTAAACGGTTGATGTTACGAACATACGTCCGCTCCCTTTTCGACAAAAACGCTGGCAAGGCCGGCAGTGCAGAACAGTTGGCGACTATGAGTAAAACTACTGGGCATGAACCTATGGAAGTAGGGTCTTCACAAAACACCGAAGATGAGGCACAAGGGCCTAGTAACCGCGCACGCAAAGAACAAAGTCTACAGAGTCGTACAGTCGCGGCGGAGAATCGACGTTCGAGGAATAAAGCCACACAGCAGATGAATGTTTCGCCTCAGCGTGAACAGTCTGCGCAGCCGAGTGACCAATCGCATCATCGCTGGAGCAATGGTAATCAGGGACAACGTCAACGGTCCCAAGGTATGCGAATGAACATGCGTGAATGCCATCAGTGTGACAATAGGCCAGTTTGTTTCCGGTGTGGCTAGCCGAATCACATTCAGACCAACTGCAGAGCATACCTACCAGGAGGACCATGCGTTATGCGCGTTCATAGGAGTCTCCAAGTGCACGTGGCTCATGACAGTCCCCAGTGGAAAGTTAGCTTCCGAAACAATTTCATTCAGAATCAATCAGGGAACGGATCAGGGCCAAGGCTGCCGATTACAAGCGTCTAGTCCGTCATTCATAATCCAGCCGTCGTCCATTAGAGAATATCCGCGTCCATAATCCAAAGACCTATTCCATATTCCATATAACAGTATTAGCACCAAATTCAAAAAGACAATCATAGTATACATAAACATAGGCTTGTTCTCGGGCCAGGTTCTCGGGCCAGTTAAATCTACAAGGCAGGACAGTGACACCTCTCGTTGATACAGGCGCATGTACAACTTTGTCAAGAAAAGATGTGTGGCAACGGTTGCCAGCACGTGGCCCTTTGCGAAAAGCTGGTATTATATGCCATTAACGAGACGCCATTGAAGGTTCTTAGACAAAAAGAGATGAAATTTGAAAAAGCTCGTCCTGTGCCAGTTACTGTTTTGCCAGAATTGCTCCATCAGTGTATCTTAGGTTTTGAGAACCCCCAAATTGAGTGTACTATACCTACTGGAGATCACCCACCGATCAAACAACGAGCCTACAGACTGCTACTGAAGAAACAACACGTTGTCAAGGAACAGATCCAAGAGATGTTGGATGCAGGTGTGATACGACCATTCACTTCACCTTGGGCTTCACCCATCACCCTGGTACCCAAGAAAGACGGTAACATGAGATTTTACATCGACTATCGTAGGCTAAACTCTATTGTATGTAAAGATAGCTATCCTTTACCATTAATATCTGACATTTTTTATTCTTTCAGTGGTAGTAGCATTTTCTCAACTCTTGACCTCAAAAGTGGTTATTGGCAGATACACTTAAGAAGTTATACGTAGTATGTTACGACCCACTTCAGCGAGTGAGGTCAGATCCTTACTGGACATGACTGGTCGGTCATGTGTACCACAGTAGGCCTCTATAGTAGGCCCACTTTTGACATTGAAACGAAAACATGCTCGTTTTTACTGAGGACCTGACCAACAGACCACCTTTGACAGACTGCAAAATATATTATATTCTGACAGTTCTAGCCTATCCTGATCTACAAAGATCATACAAGCTATACACAGATGCGTCTAGCTACGCAGTTTGGTCCAGAAGGGTGACGATGGTATAGAGAGGGTTATTCAGTATGTATCTTCAACATTGAAGGATGGTCAGCTGAGATGGCCAGTCATTGAAAAAGAAACTATGCAGTAGTGTATGTAAAATGAAAGAGTTTTAGGTTTTCGTAGGTGAGGTCAAGAACACGAAAGTCCAAGATGGGTTGTACTTATTGCTGAATATGGATGCAGAATAGAATATATTAAAGGTGCCAGAAACATCAGAGCAGATATGTTTTCACGCCTCCGACGCCCTCTGGAAGTGGCGACCTTTGACACTGGCACTGGGTGAAATGTACTGGTTTCCAAAAATGCGGATTCTTGGCGGAAACCAGTTGGAAACTGTAACACCCCATTTCCAGCCTGTTTCCGTGATGCGGAAACCAGTGGAAACAGGTGTTTTTGTTTCCGCCAAGAATCCGGTGCACGGAAACTGGACAGAAACCTGTTGTTAAGTTTCCGCCCAAATTACGCTTCACCGGAAACGGGTGGGAAACTGATGTTAGTTTCCGCTCTGTTTCCAATGCATCGGAAATGGAGCGGAAATGGACCGGAAACTGCTATCAAGTTTCTAGCCTGTTTCCGGTTGCGCAGAAACAGGTCGGAAACTGACATAGGTTTCCGCTAAGATTCCGGTGCACGGAGACTGGACGGAAAGCTGTCCTTAAATTTCCGCCCAGATTACGCTTCAGCGGAAACGGGTGGGAAACTAATGTTAGTTTCCGCTCTGTTTCCAATGCATCGGAAATGGAGCGGAAATGGACCGGAAACTGCTATCAAGTTTCTAGCCTGTTTCCGGTTGCGCAGAAACAGGTCGGAAACTGACATAGGTTTCCGCTAAGATTCTGGTGCACGGAGACTGGACGGAAAGCTGTCCTTAAATTTCCGCCCAGATTACGCTTCAGCGGAAACGGGTGGGAAACTGATGTTAGTTTCCGCTCTGTTTCCAATGCATTGGAAATGGACTGAAAACTGGTGCTGGAGTTTCAGACCTGTTTCCGCTCGAGCAGAAACAGCTCGGAAACCAACGCGAGTTTCCCCCATGTTTCCAATCCAGCGGAAATAGACTGGAAACTGCTATTCAAGTTTCCAGCCGGTTTCCGCTTGAGCAGAAACAGATCAGAAACTGACCTAGGTTTCCGCCCAGATTCCGGTACATGGAAACTGGACAAAAACTGATGTCAGTTTCCGCTCTGTTTCCAATGCAGCGGAAATGGACCGGAAACTGCTATTATACAATATTATACAACTTCGACATGGGCGAGAAATTTTGTGCAAATATATTCTAGTATTACTGCTATAAATGGAAAGAAATGCTTGTCAAGATGAGGTTGCAAGGATGGATGCCAGTACAAAGGAAATATCTTTTCGAGTCTGACCCAGGGCAAACCTTTCAATTTTGCTGATGACAACTCTGTTTTAGTCAGCGGACATGATAAACATGAAGTTATATGTAAAATTAAATCTGAAAGCTCGAATGTAATAAACTGGTGTAAAAACAATCAGATGCAAGCAAACCCTGATAAATTTCAGGTTATGATCTCAAATGATATAGGGGGGACCACTCTTGATATTGATGGAAACACTGTTGTCAGCACCCAAAATGCTAGGCATCTGGGTGTACAACTGGAAAACACTCTTAAATTTGATATGCATGTCTCAAATGTCATCAAAAGTGCTAGCAAACAACTAAATGTGCTGAAACGGTTTGCTAAAAACCTGGACCAAGCCACCAGATTGTTGATATATAAATCTTTTATATTGTCAAATTTTAGATATTGCCCAGCTGTGTGGCACTTCTGTGGTACCACAAATACGAAGAAATTAGAAAAAGTGCAATATAGAGCCCTGAAATTTGTTTTTCAGGATTTTACTTCCTCTTACGATGATCTTCTTTTAAAAGCAAATTTACCTAGTTTGGAGCTATCCAGACTTCGAAATATTGCCACTGAAGTTTTTAAATGTGTAAATAAACTAAATCCTCAGTACATCAATGATATGATCAGCATACGTCCGAATCATTATAATATACGAAACAGCAACAAAGCTGTTAGACAGCATAGTCGAACAGTAAATGCTGGTCTCCATTCTTTTACTGATTTCGGGTCCAAAGTCTGGATCGAATTGCCAGAAAATAGGAGGACGACAGTGGATATAAATGTCTTTCGCAGACTAATTAAATCATGGAATGGTTTTACGTGCAGCTGTAACTTCTGCAAATCTTAGGCCTTCCAATTTTATGTCGATATGTTTTAACTGTGATCATATTATCAATATGCAATGTCCAGTTTTATGTCGATATGTTTTAACCGTGATCATATTATCAATGTGCAATATCCAGTTTTATGTCGATATGTTTTAACTGTGATCATATTATCAATATGAAATATCCAGTTTTATGTCGATATGTTTGTTTGGTTTTACGCGCAGTTGAAACTTCTGCAAATCTTAGGTATTCCAATTTTATGTCGATCTGTTCTAGCTGTGATAATATTATGTACAAATGCAATAGGTCATTTTAAGTGATTATTATTGTTATCTGTTGTTTTATTATAATGCTCAGATATATTAGCTCTTATGAGCTAGCGTTGTCTTATATTGTAATTCTGAGTTTAAATAAATCTTGTATCTTGTATCTTGACAGAACCAGGTGAGTACGGTAACCGATAAATTCAAATTTCATTTTCAGGTTTACAATCTTTCGTTTTTGAGGTGCGCGAGTGTGGTCGCGCACCACAGCGCGCCTGATTTTATTCTCAGGGCCGTGATAAATCGCGCACGCCGAGAACGGTACAAAAGAACAAAAATATCTGTTGTTGTTGTGAGTCAGACGATATGCCGTGGTGAACGGAGAACTCTTTTTTCGTTTGTGGTAGATTTAGTGGCCTGCAGTCAATCCAAAATGCTAACTTGAACTCTAGTCCGGAATCCGTATTTCTCGTGGTTTTGAATATACTGCTCTAAATAACAATTTACGTCAAAAACATTTCCTATCGTACACATACATGATTATCTATAATCTAAAACCAATTTGATTTCTTTTAATTAAATAAATTGTACCATATTACATTGATCGCATTCAACTTTATCAAAAATGTGTTTCGGTCCGTTTCCGAGTAAAAATTTGTAACGCACCCAGTTCAGCCGCCATTTTTGATTTTGAACTATATTGAATTACGTAAATGAACTTTAATTTGGACTGAAATTGGATGATCCTTCTATACAATTTGTTATGGCCACCGGTAAAGGAAATAGTGTACAATTGGCAACTTTTTTAACGTGGAATACAGGCGGGTTGATCGACTATGACACAGAAGATCGATGGTCGAGAGATGCTTTGTGTGCCAAACACGGAGACAGACTGTTAAAGGACAAGCCCTGGCTGAAAGATATTGACAGATACGTGAGTGGTACAAATTTTGTGTCCAAGTATACAGTTAGCAGACATTTCTCGTCTAAAGTAGCTATGCTACATGAATTTCACAAAAGACTTGAATACACTAAAACTATATATTTTATTAATCCTTGGATTGGAAGTAGCACAATGGAAAAACATAAATGTCGTCTGGTTCAGTTGCATACCGGGGGAACACAAGTCACTCAAGGGCAAATAACTCTCGCCGCTACTTTCTGGAAAAAAGGAAAAAGATGACCCCATCTAAGAAAATTAACTTAAGAATTCATTTGGAATAATTTTTTAAACCTACACATCATCATAAGTGTACAGCACTGTGATTAAGAATGAAAGAAACTAAATTTGAATAAGGGCATTTAGTTCATTGAAGCGAATGCACTTAAAGCGATATACAAAAGCGTATTTTCTGTCAGAACATTCCCGCCGTTTAATGACATGAGCTGAACAGGGTATTTGCGCATGCGCAAGACGACCTTTTCTTTGTCTGGGAAGCACTGATAGTGAAAGTACACAGCTTCAAAATAACACTTGTCGGCCAATTTTAATCCCAGAACAGGCCATAATGCTCACAAAGATAACAAATATGCGACTGATCGATGTTACAGATGCGTATTATACTTTTAGGCTGCATTTGATTATACTTACCGTCAATATTTCAACCTCGCCGCCTGGTCCATGTGTCTTCAGTCTCTAAACTGCGAAATACGCGCAATTTAAGATACCGTTCTCATAACCGTCGCACCTTTACGTCACCTCTCATTTGATTTAATATGGTAAATCTACGTAAAAGAAGAGCACTGTGTCCCGGGTTGATGGGGGTCATTGTTGTCTGTATCGCCTGTATCGGGTAGGCTAGCACATGTGAGACTGGAAGGCCTCTCTCCAGACATGATTTAAAATATATGCAAATAGTGAATTATTCTTTAGAATTTAGAATTACATGTATTCCATAATCTCTGATCTTGTCAGAATATATTCTTTAATACCGGTATGTAGCTTGCCTTCTGCATAATTTGGCCTCGTGTAGTGAAAGTAAAATGTATGTGACACATGTGTAATGTTAATTTCAAATGATCCCTAGTCGGCTCCAGGAACTATTCCATGTTTCACTGGTACAGCAGTGCCATTACAGCTCCTGCATCCGTTAACATCACTGGGTAAACCGATATTGATGATTATTTTTTTTTTCATTTTCTTAATCTTTCTGGGTTAATTTTTTATTGAAAAGAAAGTTGAAATTTACCAGTGTGGAATAGGCCCATGGTCATGTATAAAGTTTTGAGCAGTTTGTAAAGCAGGCTAGGATTCCAGGAACACAACACAGCTTATAAACACTGCTGACAGAGTATTGTTGGTATTCATTTCCTATACTGTTGACATTGGTCGTCACATACAGTTGCCATTGATGATTGGAGATCATGTCAGATGATCACTTTCAGGTTTGCCATGTTTAAATATGTGGTAGATTATCTGCACAACATACATGAATTTCTTCAACGTATATTCCTTTTTTCATTCCGTATTTTAGGAATGTGGTGGAGAAATGAAGAGGTGGAACATCCGTGGAGGGTTTTTCAGCCAGGTATTACTGACAGACTGATGCTACAAGCATGGCAAGTAACATTTATATGTAAATTCAAAACCTGCTGACCATGTACCGGTATGAAAATCAAAATAGTCAGCCATGGATCTGCCATATAGCTTCTTTTTTGATAGTTTGCTTACACGTATACATGTACATGTAACCTTTATGCATTTTAGGTAGGCCTAGTTCATATCATAGAAAATCGGATCCGTCCAATCCGAGTTCAGTAATAGTACATGTATGTTCACATTTTGAATATGATCAAAATTTTACTAGAGCAGCCATAATAACTGTATAGTTATCAGTGACTTGAATTATCACATCATGACTAATGTACATAACATTTGCCTGTATTGGACATCTCTATTTTTACATCTTTAATAGAAAAGAAAACACTAGCAGAAATCTTATGGAGTTATGCCCCTTTCAGATGTAGTAATCTTCGATTTTTTTAGTTGTAGCTGAATGTACAAGTTATATCTGCAGATCAGTCTTCGGTACAGCTTATTCGTCTTGGTTCTTATTTCACAGAGTGCTAAGTCAGACACAAATCGAAAGTGGCGCCCCTCGGCCCATACTTTACAGAGTTATGCCCCTTTACAGATATATTAATTTCTATTTCTGTCCTATGTCCCAAAATGTAATCAACTATATCTGCAGAACTGTGTTTGATATAGCTGTTATATTTTGGAAACTTATTTATATTTCTGTATTCTACAAGCCAACAAAGGATTACTCGCCTCGGCTTATGGAGTTATGCCCCTTTCAGATGTAATAATCTCCGATTTTGCTATATGTAGTTGAATGTACAAGTTATATCTGCAGATCCGTGTTCGGTACAGCTTATTTGTCTCGATTCTTATTTTACAGAGTGCTAAGTCAGACGCCTGTCGAAAGTGGCATCGACCCATATTTTACAAAGTCATGCCCCTTTACAGATATATAATTTTTCTATTTCTGTCCTATATGCCTGAATGTAACCAACTACCGGTATATCTTAATCATCCCACATAGAACTGTCTCTTCCCCAATTCACACTACACATGGGTCTCAATCACTTGGGGAAAGCCAAGGGGTTTTGATTAGATCAATCTCATGTTAGATCGAGGAGCAATCCCGTGCATCGTTTGTTCAGACTGGAGTTTGGATGGTAGCCCTATATTATCTATATACGTAAGTCTTCTAATAATTCAATCACAGGAAGTCGAACGTGAGATTGAGAATAACGGTCAAGGTCATTTGACCTGGAATTCTCCCTGCTGGGGTCACTTGCTAATAACGCCCCGCGAACAAAGGCTTCCTCTCAAAAAACTGGATAACGGAGATCACACTTCCCCACCGTGCACAAACTGACAATGGACGCCATTTTTCAACATGGACTAATTAGGTAATCGGCTCTATCCGACAATAAAACAACCCCTCCCAACTCTGTCTATTGTTTTTATCGAGTTCAGCAATGAGTTTGATTGCCATGAAGAGCTCATCCGTCTGCAATCAATCTACAAACATCAACGGTCGTTTGAATTCCTTGTCTCTACCGCCATGATATTCATACGGGTCACGTGACCAGCAGGCTACGAAATGGCCGCGACAAAACAGAGCGTTGATGTTTGTAGATTGATTGCAGACGGACGAGCTTGCATGGAATCTGGCCAGTGGCTCATAGTTGTGCATCGTAGAGTTTTTTCCGAGTTCCGGTATCATTTTCAAGAGTTATGGCCCTTTTTCTGAAATCCCTGTGAATGGGACTTGTCCGGGCTGGGTCTTGGTTAATATTGTATGAACAAGTATGAAATTTGCATGTCAGTGCCCCACAGTTGTGCACCGTAAAGTTTCTCCCCGTTCCGCCTATATTTTCAAGAGTTATGGCCCTTTGTTCCTGAAATCTCCGTGAATTGGGACTTGTCCGGGCTGGATCTTGGTTAATATTGTATGGACAATTATGAAATTTGCAGTGTATGTGGTCAGTGCCCTGTAGTTGTGCAATGTGAAGTTTCTTCGCGTTTCGCATATATTTTCAAGAGTTATGGCCCTTTGTTCATCAAGTCTTTGTGAATTGGGACTTGTCCAGGCTGGATCTCGGTTAATATTGTATGGACAAGTATGGAATTTGCAGGATATGTGGTGAGTGCCCTGTAGTCATTTTTGAAGGACAAATTTTACAGGGCACGCAATATCAGTATCTTGTCATTTGCAGAGCTTTATTAGAAGCCTAGGCCTGACAGCCAGAATATGATGTCAACTTTCCCATCCACTGCCTCATGAATTACCAGTATTGCATAGCCTGGCCTTATAGACCATTTCGATTTAGTTTTCACTCTGACTAACCTTAATAAAACTTTTGATTTTTACAGAATGTTGTTGAGAAGTACAGAATAAGACGAGCAAGTAACATTCCCCTTGGCATGCTTGGTGATCCTGACATCTGTTTACCCTGATAGACCAATAACATGAATAAGCGAAGAGAGGTGCTATAAAGATATTATCCTGCAGGTGCCAGTTGCTCCAAGTGAAGTGAAAATGATTACTTGGACTTCAGTGAACACGGGAAAATATTACTAAGTGAAAGGACCACTAGAGATATCAATCTCGAATCCAGTCATCCGGTCCTGTTCTCCCTACAGACTCTGGTTGCACGGTCAGCATTACAGCTTCCTATTGGATAATGCACGAACGCATAGAACAAGGAACATAACGTAGACATATCTGTGGAGATCATGCATGTGACCCGACGTCACACAGGTGACGCGTTTGAGACGTGACATCGTCTGTTTGTATTGTTGCGATTAATTTTCAATTATGACGTTATGTCGGTGTTGTTGTTGTTTGACATTTCGCAAAGGATCACCGGACCAAGAATCTTGGCAAATCGAACGACCGTGTTAACAGGAGACAGATGAAGTTTGTTCTTGATATGTCCTACATGTAAACTGTGGCAACAAAGCTTAAGGTACCACTGTTTCATGTTACACACATGTTGCGTTTGATGGACTGAATATTACACTTGTTCATGGACTGTTTTATTACCCCTCGGCCAATTTTGGCCATGGGGTATTGTCGTCTTGTATGTCCGTCTGTCCGTACGTGAGCGAGATAGCCGGAGAACGGTTCCACTGAAGAATTCCAAATTTGGTATGCTTATTTACCTAGTCAAGGACCAGAAGCCTATCTAATTGGGACCTGATTGGGTGAAAACCTTGGCGGCCATCTTTAATTTTATGTGAAATGGATAATGATCCATAACTCGGAAACCATTCAACTGTTCAATACGAAAGTTGGTATACATCATCGATACATCAAGCAACTTTAAATGAATTACCAAACCGGCTTTTCTGATTAGCTGGAAATCCTGGAGGCCATCTTTAATTTATGCGAAATCGATAATGATACATATCTCTGTTACCATTCAGTTGTTTTATATGAAAGTTGCTATACATCATCGATACATCCAGATACTTTGAATCGGGACCTGATTGATCGAAAACCTAGGCGGCCATCTTTAATTTATGCAAAAACTTTAATGATATATATCTCTGATCTAATTTAAGTGTTCTATAACAAACTTGGTATACAGCATCAATGTATCAACTGACTTGCAATGAATAACAACGTCAGTTCCTCTGAGTGGGGGGAAGGATGGGCGGCCATCTTTAATTTATGCAAAATCAATAATGATCTCGTTCTCTGGTGTTCAAGTGCTCGATGTAAAATTTGGTATACATCATCGATGCATCAAGAGACGACAAATGACAGTTCTGGTTTCTCTGATTAGGCGGAAACCTTGGTGGCCATCTTTAATTTATGCAAAATCTTTAATGATGTATATCTCTGATACCATTTCAGTGTTCTATACGAAACGTGGTGCACAGCATCAATGTATCAAGAGACTTTCAATGAATAACCACATCAGTTCCTCTGAGTGGCGGGAAGGATGGGCGGCCACCTTTAATTTATGCGAAATCATTAATGATCTCTATCTCTGATACTGTTCAAATGCACGATGTAAAATTTGGTATACATCATTGATCATATTGATGCATCAAGGAATTGTAATGATGTAATGAATACCGGTTTCTCTGATTGGACGGAAATCTTAGGGGTCATTTCGAATTGGAAAACTTTTGATAATCTGTATATTTGTGACTTGACTGCTTGGTGTTCCTGACATCTTGGTTCAAATTGAATACATTATGAATGTATGGGTTTTTTTGATGCGCAGCTTCGTATTAAAGGTGAAATGCAAAGGTATTAAAAGTAAGAAAAAAGCATTTCCCTTTCCTTTTTATGATGATAATAAATTATACAACCATCAATGAACGAAATCTGGTGATAAGTTTTATTTTTTAAAGAGAAATAAAACACGTGTATGATAAGCGGCTTTAAAACATGGCATCGCTTATCTCCCCTTGACTCGGAGCTTTTCCATCAGAAAAAAATGGCGGCTAACATGAATGTAGACAACGACAGTGATGCAGAGGAATTTTCTTACACTTCTTCCTCTTCTTCTGACGAGGAATTAAGAAGAATTCACGGCAATGGTTAATGCAGGGGTGCCCCTGCCTTACCAACACGAACCTATTGTGAACAAAACAAAGAACCATCAGACAACGATAGAATCAGTGACACTGCAGGTGCCGTGGGCGACAGTCATACCGAGAGAATCGGAAATATAGATTGGTATATTTCGACTTTTTCTTTTACCCCCCATAGCGAATGATCACCAACCTGTGATATGTTTCAGTGAACGTGAATGACACAAGTAAAGGCTTCGTGAGCAATAGCCTAGCTTATCTATGTGAGGTATTTCCATACAATGCAGCTACATCATGTTGTGCCGACTGTGCTGGTTCCACTGCTACGTCACGTATCGCAGCGCCCCCAGGGGGAGGTAATCATGTACGGATCGAAATTTCGTAAATAATACTGCTTTACATTTTTTAGTTTTTAACTTCATTAGGCTTAAGCAAATGTTTTAAAACTGAAATGAAGTTAATATACACATTATTTCTCCAATCTTACTGCAAATATCAAATGATGTAGACGAACCTTTGCATTTCACCTTGAAAGTATTTAGTTTAATGTGTTTACATTAGAGTAGAATGGCGCCAGAATCATCCATTGTTAACTTGTTGGTTTGACATCTTATTCTCCAATGCACTGATATTTCAGGATCAAAGAACTGTATACCAATCTGAATGTAAATAAATATTGAACATTTTACCACTGACTTTTCTTTTGTATAAACTAACATTTCCGCTTATTTTCCGCACCGCTCTATTCAGGTATTTCATGTTTCCAGCCTGTTTCCGTTCTGTTTCTATTGCGGAAACCAACAGAGTGTTACAGTTTCCAACCAGTTTCAATCCTGTTTCCGGCCCACTTTCGACATGATTTCCGCTGCGGAATCTTGGCGGAAACAGCTTGGGAACTGTAACTATTCCGCACCTCCAGAATCCTGGGTTCCGCTCGGTTTCCGCTTGGCATGCTCCATGGTTTCCGCCCAGTTTCTGTCCAGTTTACAATTTGGAAACTTAGTCGGAAACTAGGCGGACACGGTCTGTTTCCAACCTGTTTTCGCTTATTTTCCGCACAGCTCTATTTGGATATTTCATATTTCCAGCCCGTTTCCGCGCTGTTTCCAGTGCGGAAACCAGTGTTACAGTTTCCAACCGGTTTCAATCCTGTTTCCGGCCCAGATTCCGCATAATTTCCGCTACGGAATCTTGGCGGAAACAGCTTGGAAACTGTAACACGTCCACTATTCCGCACCTCCGGAATCCTGGGTTCCGCTCAGTTTCCGCTTGGGGTGCTCCATGGTTTCCGCCCAGTTTCTGTCCAGTTTACAATTTGGAAACTTAGTCGGAAACGGCGGAAACTGGTTGGAAACCTTTTAAGCACGGTCTGTTTCCAACCTGTTTCCGCTCAGTTTCTGCTTGGCATGCTCCATGGTTTCCGTGCAGTTTCCGCCCAGTTTCTGTCCAGTTTACAATTTGGAAACTTAGTCGGAAACTAGGCGGAAACTGGTTGGAAACCTTTTAAGCACGGTCTGTTTCCAACCCGTTTCCGCTTATTTTCCGCACAGCTCTATTTGGATATTACATATTTCCAGCCTGTTTCCGCACTGTTTCCAGTGCGGAAACCAGCAGAGTGTTACAGTTTCCAACCGGTTTCAATCCTGTTTCCGGCCCAGATTCCGCATAATTTCCGCTGCGGAATCTTGGCGGAAACAGCTTGGAAACTGTAACACGTCCATTATTCCGCACCTCCGGAATCCTGGGTTCCGTTCAGTTTCCGCTTGGCATGCTCCATGGTTTCCGCCCAGTTTCTGTCTTGTTTCTGTCCAGTTTACAATTTGGAAACTTAGTCGGAAAGTAGGCGGAAACTGGTTGGAAACCTTGTAAGGACGGTCTGTTTCCAACCTGTTTCCGCTTATTTTCCGCACAGCTGTATTTGGATTTTTCATATTTCCAGCCAGTTTCCGCGCTGTTTCCAGTGCGGAAACCAGCAGAGTGTTACAGTTTCCAACCGGTTTCAATCCTGTTTCCGGCCCAGATTCCGCATAATTTCCGCTGCGGAATCTTGGCGGAAACAGCTTGGAAAGTGTAACACGTTCACTATTCCGCA
Source organism: Hanleya hanleyi (assembly GCA_036873755.1). Classification (NCBI taxonomy): domain Eukaryota; kingdom Metazoa; phylum Mollusca; class Polyplacophora; order Lepidopleurida; family Hanleyidae; genus Hanleya; species Hanleya hanleyi. The sequence continues at coordinate 19,146 of JAVTVY010044961.1, forward strand.
CCTCCGGAATCCTGGGTTCCGCTCAGTTTCCGCTTGGGGTGCTCCATGGTTTCCGTGCAGTTTCCATCTTGTATCTGTCCAGTTTACAATTTGGAAACTATGCGGAAACTGAGCGGAAACTGGATGGAATCCGGTTGTTTCCACCCAGTTTCCGCCCTGTTTCCGAATTCGGAAACTGGCACATTTCACCCAGTGTGGTGATTACGTCATTCCAGAGTCGGATGACGAGATACTACCTTATTTGCCTCTCGAGGCACATGACATCGACGTTGCCGAATTACATCAACAACAGGAGAACGAGTATGCGGATTTCCTAAGGAATGTCCCACATGATTATGCAATACATAATGGGGTACTGTACTCTACTAAACGGCCATCGCCATTAGAAGCAGAATAACCCAGAGTAGTATTGCCCTCAGCTTTCAGACTACGCGTATTGAAACAAGCTCACGAGCGTACTGGTCACCAAGGGTCATACAAAACGCTGTGCCTAATTCGAGATAGTTTTGTGTGGCGTGGCATGCGCAAAGATGTCGCTTCATTCATTGGCACCTGTCCGAGGTGTCAGATTAATAGACGGGTTCGGATTCGTCCTCGGTACACCGAAATGCCGCTAGCGCAGTACCCTGGACAGATAGTGGATTTGATAGGCCCGATGACTCGCTCTCCTACAGAAAATGTGTACATTTTGATCATTATTGACCACCATTCTCCATGCGCTGAAGCATATGCTATTCCAGCAAAGACTTCTGAATGTGTGGAAGAAAAGCATTTTGATGGGTACTGTACACGCCATTGTATACCTGAGATAGTGATTACCGATTAAGGTAAAGAGTTCAATACTGGCTCACTTCGAAGAAAGTTCAAAGCAGTTGGTACTGATCACCGTGGAACCACCCTGTACCATCCTCAGGCCAATTGCAAGACAGAAAGGTTCAACCAGACCTTTAAGAATATCATTCAGAAGTTAGTGAATAACCAATCTAGACGTTGGGAATATGAGCTGCCAGCGGCACTCATGGCGCACCGGAATACTGTACATTTTTCGACTGGTTATAGGCCATTCTTTCTAACCTATGGCCGCCGTGCACGTCTTCCGCTTTCACTTCCTGTTGATGTATCTCATGATTTAGAAGACAGGCTTACACTTTTAGGTAATGTCTTACATCATGCCAAGGTTTCAACGGAAAAGTCACGACGATATCACCACACTCAGATAAATAGGCGAGCTAACGCAAGTGAGGTCAAGATATGATTCCGTAGTTGTGAAAACGGAAGAGCGGATTAAACTTACATCTCACTGTGACCCCTAATATGAGATAACCCGGATAAATGACTCAGTTGCACATATCCGTCATTCTCGATGAGGGGAGCGGAAAGTGGTGAATATCAGTAAGTTGCGCGTCGTTGATCCCCAAATCGTTTGGGATGGGGTGGATCTTCGGTCCATACGCAACCCTGCTTTTGAGACTCAGCGGAGTCTGGTTCAAGCCAAAGAACGGCATGACAGTCACTCGGCTCCTCCCCCCTCCGTAGAGCAGCCTCCACAGGAGTCAGTACTGTGGCTCGTCATCGGAACCTTGTCCTTCATGATGATACAATTCAGGTGGGTGGCACCCAAGGTACGTCAGAGCCAATGGATAACCAGATAGGGGACGATGCTAACGAAGGTCACGAGCTAATGAATGAAGAGATAGAGGACAATGCCTCTGAAAGGTCAGATCTGAGAGATGACTGTCCGCCAACCACTCACCGCTACTTACTGCGCAAGCGCAAACCACGTTCCCCCCTCCCCGGTGTTATGTACAATAAGAAACGCCGTACATACACATTCCGCTTCCAATCATTGTAGAGTCACGATGTTGGTCTTTTGATCATCCTAGTTGGCACAGCATGCGCAATGCCGCATATAGCAAGCCTTTCAGACGGTGTGCTTGTTCTCCGCGGTCGACCAATATCTCTTGTTAAAGCAGAGTGATCTGTGGTAGTTACTATCACAGCCCCAGAGATACCTCCAACATTCCTTCAACGCGTAATGTAATTCGAGGCGGCCATTAATGCATCTGTACGCGGGAGGACCAAATCCACCCTGATGATATAGTTAGTTGGTTTTATCTTTTACGGCATATTCACCGAACTAATCTGCGACTTACTACGGTTCATTCCGTTGATACTGATGGCAGGCAACAAAGAGCATTATTGGATTTCGTAGGCGAAAGGACTTCCTTTGCCTTTGGGCTAGCCACGTCACGTGAGGTCGATATCCTACGTCGAATAATCCAATCTGCAGGAGTGGAAACGAAATCCATTGTTCACTATTCTAATGAATTAGTCACACAGGTCAACAAAGCCTTTGATGAAATATGGGTCAATCGTGACAAATTAAACAGACTATCTGCTACCGTTGTTAATATTGCTCAATATATTCATGTTCTTATTGGTGATGACAATAAAGCTCTCACTGGACGACACCGACTCATATTGTTACTAGGTTTCGGTGTCGTTGATGCGTTATAATTGACCTTGCAGTCTTTTGGCAAAGGCTCAGTCGCACTACCGACACCAAGTGGCTTCTTTGGAGTTAGGTCATATAACGGAGGATTTGTTTCCACCCGCTCAACTTCGGGCGCTGCGACAGCTCCTACCGGTGGGTGTTCGTCTCATTTTTCCATACAAATGGTATTACCGCAATGTATTGGTCCGTCCAGTTTGGAACAAGGAAACACTCTCCTACGCGGCCACTCTTCCATTGATAAACGATGGCGCTTACGTCGAATACGGTTTACAGTCCTGGGCTATGTCTTTACAAGAGCCTGGACATTACGTATAAATTATCTTTGCGGTGGGTCATATTGGACTGGACACAGTGACTGGATGGTGTTTTGTTCCGACCCGGTGTATGGGTCAGTCTCCTCGAGTATGCTATGGGTAGTGTGCAAATGCAGCAAGAACATATTCCCTGTATTATGAGTGTGTTAACCAATAGTTCTAATACCGCTCGCATGGTGCGACTAGTGCAATTCAATGATTCTTCGAGCAAATTGTTTGACCTCTCTCTTAGTGAATTTGTGTTGCAGACATTTGATGAAGATGTGTCCGTGCGTTGTGCCGCACGGCCCGCTGTAGTCCATTCATTGACTTACGGTGTTTACCTGCTCCAGCCCGGTAAGTCTGTTTTTACTGGTGTGGGCTGGAAGATAGAGTCTGCTGCTCTCTATTCTGAAGAATCCCCATTCAAATGCCTAACCTTGTCATTCCCAAAATCTTGAACGTTACAAAGAATTATTGTTCGTTTGAACGCCACTCCTTGTCATGCGTGGAATAAAGTAGTGCATGTTCCCTTGCAGCTTTTAGATAATGTTGACGATATGACAATTGACGTATCAGTGAATGACTTTTTGACATATATTGCCTTTACCATGTTTTTTCTGGGTACCCTTTTTGTACACGTTATAATATATATATAGATATTGTTCTCAATTTTGTTCGGGGAGTTTAATTGCACGTCAACCTGACCCACCTGGTGACATTGAAATGCATGACCTGTCACTGGACGGTCCTCCGAATACTGCTCCACGTAACGTTGTTTTCCCATCTTTATATTCTCCTTTTATCACTTCAGCCAATGGGCATTCGTTTTTCATGCATGGAACGTACTCTCATTTGAGGTCAAGTTCTGGTGTATTGGTTAATGCTGAATTGTTCACTCATGCAGTCACTAGCACCATTTCTTCCCTCTCTTCATTGTTGTTTCTCTTTTGTTACTTTTGTTTTGTTTTCCATGTAATGTTTTGGCAAATTGTTTATTTTTTGTAATGGTAAACTGTTTTGTCTTCGCAGCTGAGGTACTTGTTATGGTCACACTTGATATGTGCACACTCGCGGTGTGACTGGCATGTTGTATAAGGTATTTGGACTATTTGTGTTGCAGAAATTTTGATGAACGTGGAATTACAACACTACGCTTTGAACATGGACTATGATAATTGAATAATGATTTACGATATTTAACTGATATTGCGGATAACGCCCTAAGCTATGAATACGGACTATGTTATGACCTTTGGATATCATTTTAATGAATTATACATTTTGTAGCTTTTGAGGTAGCCGATGGGAATGAGTTTACGAGTAACGTGGTCTCATCTGAGGATGAAGTTCTGGTGTATTGGTTACTTCTGGAGGCATGAACTTTGCAATTCCGAGCACCATTTCCTTGCCCTCCGATAATTTCCTTTTCGTTTTGCTTGAGTTGCATGATCTCTCTGCGAGAGTATCATCCAACTTCGGTCAGCGAAAATATGTGAATTAACGACTTTTTAATCAAGAGATTTATGCCACTTTTATATTGTAGTAATTTGTGCATGCAGATTAGAAGTCGTATTTTACATGTCACAGTACATATACATATATATTGTGCTGTGTTATACTTTCCATTGCTGTTTGTTTTGACAAAGCTATTGCTGATATTCCATTTCATGACCTTAAAAGTCAGGTAGCGTAGAACATCTATGTACACAGTTATTTGTGAGAAACAGTTATATAGCTTCAGACTCTATGGTTTTATATTACTTGATTGTGTAATTCCATTTAATTTGTACTTGGTGAATTCCGAGTCTGATGTGCACTTTTTAGTTCTGAGACAGACAGCGGTTCGAGTTAGAACTGTACTCATAATTTGATGGGTCAGCATGTATCTTTAATGTAATAGAATTGTATATATAGGAATGATCGGTATGTACAGGCAAACTAATTCACCATCATGTATCAATGATAGATGTACTATCTCCAGTTTGAAAAAACATTTACAAATAGTCCGATGCTAATGAACCTGTGCTAGTCTATCTGCGCAATCATGCTGGTAGCCTGTCAGTAGTATGGAAAGCGTAAAACAGGTCATATTGACCTCCGCGGTCTGGTGGTGATGCGGTCTGCCTCCGCGGACAGAAAGTAGTCCCACGGGACAAAATTCATGGAATGCATGTATGGACCCTGGGATGTACTGACTTTGAACATCGGGGAGCGTATTTAAAACCATATTGACGTTTGACCTCGGGGAACTGCGGGGAAGTACGGGGCGTTGACCTTTGACCTTTGCGTGGACGCATACCATTCAGAAGCGAGTATATTGACCTTGGTGGCGGAGTGCTATCAGGGTTCAAGTGATCGGGTTGTGGAGCCGAATGACTCCTCTGGGTGGGGGGAAAACAGTCCGTGAGAAAAAATAGTGCGGCAAAGCAATAGTGCGGGTCTGTATTTAATCAATTTAAACATTTAAACATTTAAAATTAAAGAATGCATGGGCTTACCTTGAAGTGCCCAAGTTTTATAATTGGCTGGATGCCAACATCCGGGTTCCGTTGGCACGCATCCAATTGGCTGGGTGCCAAGTTTTATATGGGTCGGGTGCCTATTGGCTTGGTGCCAACATCCGGGTTCTGTTGGCATTCATCCAATTGGCAGGCTGCCAATTGGCTCAGTGCCAATTTTTCTCCTATAAAAGGGGGTCAGTTTTCAAGTCGGTATCAACATTTTCACTGACCATCCGAAGCTATCGATCTGCCTGCCTGCCTGCCTAACCGACCTGCCTGTGTGTAGTAATCTGCCTATCCGACCACTGCCTGCCTGCCTGACGCTGTACCCGACCACTGCCTGTGTGTAGTAATCTACCTAACCGAGCTGCCTGCCTGCCTGATCAGCCTGTCTACCTCATCTACCTGTGTACCTTTCCAGCATGAGTCGTGATCGTTCAAGATGTCCCCTGAGACGAGACGACAACAATAGGAGCCGTGGGGAAGACTTTCCAGGAGATCCAGCGGTGCCCGTCGATGAAGCATTACCACAAGACCAGTCCGTGAGTGCCATATACCGGCGACATTGGAACACCATTCGCCATTGCTCTCCCCGTCAACGGCCCATACTGGACAATTTCCGGCTGGTGGACCTGGTACATCTTCCGTCCTACGTGGAGCGTATTTTCAACGACCAATCCACATCGTTTCGGGTCAATATGACTTTTGGATACCTTCTCCGGCACAAGGAGACCAACCAACTACGGTATTTCTATCCGAGCAACAACAACCATGTATTTGACCAGCCCTTCACGGTCACGGATGCTATTTCCCTGGAGCCGGTGGTCGATCAACCCACTACATTAGACCCGTTGGAGTGGGCCCGTCAGCAACGGCCGAACACGAAATGGTGGTGGAAATGGTTACCAACGTAACATTCTATGTGACGAAATTGCGGAATCATCCTATCGGCGCTCCCGTCATTTTTCCACCTTGGCTGAGTGGACGAAACGGCATGTATGCGTTAACGGCCAGAGCACAAGGGCCCTACAAAGACCGGAAATGTCTGTTTCGCTGTTTGGCTGTACATTTGGACCAGTGTAATCCCAAGGCGTGTGATAGAGTGGCCAACTGCTATTGGGAAGAGTATCTAGAAGAACAAGATATGGACAAGCGGCAGTTCTGGGGTGTACCCTTCAAATATTTGGATGTCGTCGAATCGCTCTTCAAGGTGAATATCTTTGTCTATCGACTACTACGGGAAGGCGAGGAGAACCCTGAATTTGTCGCTGAATTGGTGTATCGCTCTTCAGAACGGTACGCGTCCACGATGAACGTGAACGTCTACGACTACGTTGGAGTCAGTCACTTTTCCCTGATCCACGATATGAGCCTCTTCCCCAGTCTTTCATCTGCACCCAATGTCAGCGGGTGTTTGTCCGTTCTACCGACTTACACCGACACGAGAAAATCTGTACGAACGCTATTCAACGGAAATTGCCTGGAGGTGTATACCACAATACGCCCACTATCTTTGAAGAACTGATGAAGGTCTTGTGGTGGCGGAAGAGGACCGTTATTTTCCCTACCGGGCGTGCTATGACTTTGAAGCGATTTTGAAACCCATGGACACTACCTCAGCCAAAACGCAGTGGACACAGCGTCATATCCCGCTGAGTGTCAGCATTTCAACCAACGTCCCCGGCTATGACGCTGCGCCTGTATGTTTCGTATCGACCGGAGACCCCCATGAGCTGATTACGCGGATGATGGGATATTTAGAGGCGGTGAGCGCACGCAGTACGGAACTGTTGGTAGTCAAGTTCCAGGATATTTTGGATGAACTCGATGATCGAATTCCCGAGCCCGGTGTGTCGTTCAGTGAACGTTGAAAGAATTATTGTTCGTTTGAACGCCACTCCTTGTCATGCGTGGAATAAAGTAGTGCATGTTCCCTTGCAGCTTTTAGATAATGTTGACGATATGACAATTGACGTATCAGTGAATGACTTTTTGACATATATTGCCTTTACCATGTTTTTTCTGGGTACCCTTTTTGTACACGTTATAATATATATATAGATATTGTTCTCAATTTTGTTCGGGGAGTTTAATTGCACGTCAACCTGACCCACCTGGTGACATTGAAATGCATGACCTGTCACTGGACGGTCCTCCGAATACTGCTCCACGTAACGTTGTTTTCCCATCTTTATATTCTCCTTTTATCACTTCAGCCAATGGGCATTCGTTTTTCATGCATGGAACGTACTCTCATTTGAGGTCAAGTTCTGGTGTATTGGTTAATGCTGAATTGTTCACTCATGCAGTCACTAGCACCATTTCTTCCCTCTCTTCATTGTTGTTTCTCTTTTGTTACTTTTGTTTTGTTTTCCATGTAATGTTTTGGCAAATTGTTTATTTTTTGTAATGGTAAACTGTTTTGTCTTCGCAGCTGAGGTACTTGTTATGGTCACACTTGATATGTGCACACTCGCGGTGTGACTGGCATGTTGTATAAGGTATTTGGACTATTTGTGTTGCAGAAATTTTGATGAACGTGGAATTACAACACTACGCTTTGAACATGGACTATGATAATTGAATAATGATTTACGATATTTAACTGATATTGCGGATAACGCCCTAAGCTATGAATACGGACTATGTTATGACCTTTGGATATCATTTTAATGAATTATACATTTTGTAGCTTTTGAGGTAGCCGATGGGAATGAGTTTACGAGTAACGTGGTCTCATCTGAGGATGAAGTTCTGGTGTATTGGTTACTTCTGGAGGCATGAACTTTGCAATTCCGAGCACCATTTCCTTGCCCTCCGATAATTTCCTTTTCGTTTTGCTTGAGTTGCATGATCTCTCTGCGAGAGTATCATCCAACTTCGGTCAGCGAAAATATGTGAATTAACGACTTTTTAATCAAGAGATTTATGCCACTTTTATATTGTAGTAATTTGTGCATGCAGATTAGAAGTCGTATTTTACATGTCACAGTACATATACATATATATTGTGCTGTGTTATACTTTCCATTGCTGTTTGTTTTGACAAAGCTATTGCTGATATTCCATTTCATGACCTTAAAAGTCAGGTAGCGTAGAACATCTATGTACACAGTTATTTGTGAGAAACAGTTATATAGCTTCAGACTCTATGGTTTTATATTACTTGATTGTGTAATTCCACTTAATTTGTACTTGGTGAATTCCGAGTCTGATGTGCATTTTTTAGTTCTGAGACAGACAGCGGTTCGAGTTAGAACTGTACTCATAATTTGATGGGTCAGCATGTATCTTTAATGTAATAGAATTGTATATATAGGAATGATCGGTATGTACAGGCAAACTAATTCACCATCATGTATCAATGATAGATGTACTATCTCCAGTTTGAAAAAAACATTTACAAATAGTCCGATGCTAATGAACCTGTGCTAGTCTATCTGCGCAATCATGCTGGTAGCCTGTCAGTAGTATGGAAAGCGTAAAACAGGTCATATTGACCTCCGCGGTCTGGTGGTGATGCGGTCTGCCTCCGCGGACAGAAAGTAGTCCCACGGGACAAAATTCATGGAATGCATGTATGGACCCTGGGATGTACTGACTTTGAACATCGGGGAGCGTATTTAAAACCATATTGACGTTTGACCTCGGGGAACTGCGGGGAAGTACGGGGCGTTGACCTTTGACCTTTGCGTGGACGCATACCATTCAGAAGCGAGTATATTGACCTTGGTGGCGGAGTGCTATCAGGCTTCAAGTGATCGGGTTGTGGAGCCGAATGACTCCTCTGGGTGGGGGGAAAACAGTCCGTGAGAAAAAATAGTGCGGCAAAGCAATAGTGCGGGTCTGTATTTAATCAATTTAAACATTTAAAATTAAAGAATGCATGGGCTTACCTTGAAGTGCCCAAGTTTTATAATTGGCTGGATGCCAACATCCGGGTTCCGTTGGCACGCATCCAATTGGCTGGGTGCCAAGTTTTATATGGGTCGGGTGCCTATTGGCTTGATGCCAACATCCGGGTTCTGTTGGCATTCATCCAATTGGCAGGCTGCCAATTGGCTCAGTGCCAATTTTTCTCCTATAAAAGGGGGTCAGTTTTCAAGTCGGTATCAACATTTTCACTGACCATCCGAAGCTATCGATCTGCCTGCCTGCCTGCCTAACCGACCTGCCTGTGTGTAGTAATCTGCCTATCCGACCACTGCCTGCCTGCCTGACGCTGTACCCGACCACTGCCTGTGTGTAGTAATCTACCTAACCGAGCTGCCTGCCTGCCTGATCAGCCTGTCTACCTCATCTACCTGTGTACCTTTCCAGCATGAGTCGTGATCGTTCAAGATGTCCCCTGAGACGAGACGACAACAATAGGAGCCGTGGGGAAGACTTTCCAGGAGATCCAGCGGTGCCCGTCGATGAAGCATTACCACAAGACCAGTCCGTGAGTGCCATATACCGGCGACATTGGAACACCATTCGCCATTGCTCTCCCCGTCAACGGCCCATACTGGACAATTTCCGGCTGGTGGACCTGGTACATCTTGCGTCCTACGTGGAGCGTATTTTCAACGACCAATCCACATCGTTTCGGGTCAATATGACTTTTGGATACCTTCTCCGGCACAAGGAGACCAACCAACTACGGTATTTCTATCCGAGCAACAACAACCATGTATTTGACCAGCCCTTCACGGTCACGGATGCTATTTCGCTGGAGCCTGTGGTCGATCAACCCACTACATTAGACCCGTTGGAGTGGGCCCGTCAGCAACGGCCGAACACGAAATGGTGGTGGAAATGGTTACCAACGTAACATTCTATGTGACGAAATTGCGGAATCATCCTATCGGCGCTCCCGTCATTTTTCCACCTTGGCTGAGTGGACGAAACGGCATGTATGCGTTAACGGCCAGAGCACAAGGGCCCTACAAAGACCGGAAATGTCTGTTTCGCTGTTTGGCTGTACATTTGGACCAGTGTAATCCCAAGGCGTGTGATAGAGTGGCCAACTGCTATTGGGAAGAGTATCTAGAAGAACAAGATATGGACAAGCGGCAGTTCTGGGGTGTACCCTTCAAATATTTGGATGTCGTCGAATCGCTCTTCAAGGTGAATATCTTTGTCTATCGACTACTACGGGAAGGCGAGGAGAACCCTGAATTTGTCGCTGAATTGGTGTATCGCTCTTCAGAACGGTACGCGTCCACGATGAACGTGAACGTCTACGACTACGTTGGAGTCAGTCACTTTTCCCTGATCCACGATATGAGCCTCTTCCCCAGTCTTTCATCTGCACCCAATGTCAGCGGGTGTTTGTCCGTTCTACCGACTTACACCGACACGAGAAAATCTGTACGAACGCTATTCAACGGAAATTGCCTGGAGGTGTATACCACAATACGCCCACTATCTTTGAAGAACTGATGAAGGTCTTGTGGTGGCGGAAGAGGACCGTTATTTTCCCTACCGGGCGTGCTATGACTTTGAAGCGATTTTGAAACCCATGGACACTACCTCAGCCAAAACGCAGTGGACACAGCGTCATATCCCGCTGAGTGTCAGCATTTCAACCAACGTCCCCGGCTATGACGCTGCGCCTGTATGTTTCGTATCGACCGGAGACCCCCATGAGCTGATTACGCGGATGATGGGATATTTAGAGGCGGTGAGCGCACGCAGTACGGAACTGTTGGTAGTCAAGTTCCAGGATATTTTGGATGAACTCGATGATCGAATTCCCGAGCCCGGTGTGTCGTTCAGTGACAGCGAAGAAAGTGAGTCGGAGGAAGAGGAGAAAAGTGGCGAGACCGAAAGAGAGATTGGTCCGCAAGATGTACCCTTACCGAAAGTGTATGCGGAAAAACTGAAAGCTCGGTTCGTCCAATACCTGACTCAGTTACCCGTGCTCGGGTTTAATTCTGGGCGTTACGACCTCAACATGGTGAAAGAGTTTCTGTACCCTTATTTGGCACAGTCCGCTGAAGTCAAGGGTGTGATCAAAAAGATTAATAATCACATGGCGCTCACTACCACGTCACTACATTTCCTGGGTGTTCGGAATTATTTGGTGCTCAATTATAGTTATGCTCAGTGGGTGAAGGCCTATGGCTGTGAACAAACCAAAGGGAGGTTCCCTTACACTTACATGTCGACACTCGACCGCCTGGAGAAAACACAGTTACCATCCCGGGACGCTTTTTTCGATGATTTAAAGCAAGAGGCATGTTCTGAGGAAACCTACACTGAACTGCAACAGGTATGGCACGACCAACACATGGAGACCTTGCGAGATTTTCTGGTGTATTATAATAACTTGGATGTCGTTTCCTTCCTCGAAGCGGCCGAGAAAATGGCGCAACTGTTTCGCAACCAAATGCACGTCGACATATTCAAAGAGTGTTTAAGTTTACCTGGCCTGGCTCTTCGGTATCTCTTTCAAGACTGATCTACTTAATTTTCGCTTATTCAACAAAAAGACGAGGACATGTATGATTGTTTGCGAGATAACATTGTGGGCGGGCCAAGCCTCATATTTCACCGGTACCACGAGAAAGATGTGACGACCATTCGAGGTGGGAAACTCTGCGACAAAATCATCGGCTTTGATGCGAATGCACTGTATCTGTGGGCCATTGCTCAACCCATGCCAAGCGGACATTATACGCGCTGGTTAGCGGAAGGCCAGCATTTCAAACCTCAACGGTCCCACAGACATGTCGCCGACCAGTGGCTGGACTGGGAAGCCCATCGACGCGGCATTTCTATCCGACACCAATCCAACGCCACAGAAAAGCGAGTAGGAGATCGCCGACTTCCCGTCGATGGGTTTGCCCTGGTAAATGGAAGACCTACAGTATTTCAGTTTTACGGGTGCTACTGGCACGGGCACGATTGCAAGTTCTCCCACGGTCGCTACAACGATCGCCGTGGAAAATCGGTGAAAGGGCTACAGGCGGAAGTGGTGGCCAATGCTGATTATATTAAAGAGTTGGGGTATTATCTGATAAAAATGTGGGAGTTTGAATTCCATACCATGTGCCAGGTCCTCCCACACTTGCGTAATTTCCTGAAAGAGCACGAGTACCCTCTCAGTCGTCGTCGTATTCTCGACGCCCTGAATCCACAGTTTGCAGAGTGCCCACCAATTTTTTAAAAAACACGCTGGAGAGTCGGGCTGATATTGGAGAGACCATGGGGGCCTACGCCGAGGAGCATGAAGTACTTAAACAACCGCGCCGGATGCTGATAGGCAGTATATGGGCTGAAAAAATCTTGCTGGGCACGCCACTTCTGCGCTGGTAGATGAGCCACGGTCTCGAGATCACACGAGTCTATCAAGTCTTACAGTATGTACCCAATGCCTGTTTTTCCGGCGTTGCTGACACCGTAACGGCCGCTCGTCGTCAAAGTGATAAGGATCCCAGTAAGGCCATTATCGCCGAGTCCTGGAAACTCGCGGGGAATGGTTTTATGGAAAAACTGTGACGAATCAAGCCCGCCACGTCACCGTGAATATATGCACTACCCAACAAGCGCGAACAAAAATCAGCTCGCCGCTGTTTCGCTCCGTCGACGTCATCGATGATGATACCTACGAGGTTACCTCTGCCAAAAAGACCACGCGTTACAACCCCTCCAAATTGGGTGTATGGTGTACCAGATGGCCAAACTCCGGATGTTGGAGTTCCTCTATGACTTTATACACGTGTATTTCGACCAGAGCGATTGGCAGTTGATAGAAATGGACACAGATTCCACCTACATGGGTGTCTCTAATGCAGATTGGGAGTCACTCGTGAAACCGGAACAACGAGCCCAGCATGAAGCGGAACGGGATCAATGGCTGCCTCGACGCGACCACTACCAGCACGACAAGCGAACCCCCGGTCTCTTTAAGCTAGAGTGGAGTGGAGAAGCCATGATCGCCCTGTGTTCAAAATCCTATTACTGTTACGGTGGAGACCAAAACAACAAGTTCAGCTGCAAGGGGGGTCAATCGACGGGACCCCACCATTAACAAAGCTCTCTACCTGGACGTGCTTCAAAACCGTGTCAGTGCTAGTGGGACCAATCGAGGATTTCGTGTAGCGGATCATCAAATGCGTTCGTACATACAGCAACGAGATGCCTTCACCTTCTTCTATCCGAAACGTAAAGTCCTTCCAGATGGTGTCACTACCACCTATCTGGACTTGTGAACTGGTGACTACTACATATATTGCCTCTAACCGATGCGAATCTGTGACTGTGTGTGAACTCTAAATTTTCACATGTTGTGAATGCTACATGTAATTCTCAAATGCATGTTCTAGTACATAACGCATTCTTGTACATAGTAATTTGTATTGTTGTTTGTATTATACAACCCTATTGTACATTCTTCGAAAATTCTCATGAATATCCAACCGACATAGCCTGTATACAGTACTTTAATTCGCGTTCCTGACAGTTCTTGTACAGTGTGATTCTTGTTTTTATTATGAAATCTTCTTGTACGTAATATATAGTAATTCTTCACCTGAATAAAAAATTGTAAGTTTCACGTTCTATCAGAATTCACGAATTCTTTATTTTAGCCGAAAAATAATCAGTGGAGAATTTTTCATCAAACTAAGAAATACAAAGTCATTCAGACTTTCAATGAGAGACTTGGAGACTGTCGAATTATCCAGACCACCCCAAATTTATGGAACCCCCCCGTAAAATCCTTTGACCCTATTTCTCTTTGCTGTGCGTCCGAAACACTTCCACTGACTGATGGCTGAAATACAACTGTATTTGCATTTATGTGCGAGTTTGATAATATATTAGCGGGAGTGTGGCATTCACCAGGAAACAGGATACACTCCAGTATCAAACTCACCGAGAGTGGATAATGAATTTATTTCTTCGAGCAGCCGAAAACAGTGAACGCTGATATTCTATTCTGTGAAATACTTTAGCGGGGTATAAAAACGCACTGAGTCACCCGTGGACTTCCAACAATTCGGAACAAAGTGTACTTTTGCACAATGTAACGTGTTCATTTTTTTTTCGTCCAGTTTCTACGGCCTACATCCCACGTGGGTCTATTAGTATGCACATACATATCTTTTTTTCATTTTTCATTGGCTGGATACCCTCTGTTTTTCCACGCCCAGTGGGAGTATGGGCGAACAAGTCAACCTACCGTGACAATCCCAGAAGGAGAAAACGCATCTTGCCGCTGGATGTTTCGAAGCAGACCTGAAAAAAACATGCGATACCATTCAAGAACAAAAAATCTATGTCGGGACCAACATCAAGCCAGAGAATATGTTGTGGGAGCCGTTGGCCAAAATCATTAACTTGATGGTTTAGTGAGTTAAATTCTTGCATGTGGTATAATGGAGACCCGCTTTACCGATGGAAATATCTGTGAATTTCGAAAAAGTATATATGGAATGAGGCCTGGTTCATGGAGATACCCATATTTTAGGATAAGAATGCATCGTGATGAAGGATTGGTGTGTTATATTCACCCAGAAAAAACCCCAGACATATACTCACAAAACTCCCGGCAATATGGAATTTTGCCAGGTATACATCAGGAATCTGGCTAAACTCTTTATCAGGTAAGCTGGACTTTCGTATACTTAAAACTCATGCAGACGGCCCATTCAAATTTCAATGCATTGGCAACATAGCTTCGCATGAAATATACTCTCCCCAGTTGACAGGATTTTTACACTCACACAACAAGAGATAATTTGAAGACAATTTTCTAGCGGAGATTTTTCTAGCAGGGAATTGATGTAATATACTCTTCTGTAATAAATCTACAACATAGATGTAAAATAGATACGGTGGCGTAAAATTAGAGAGAACATTTCAATGCACCTCAAAAAAATGAAACCTGGTACAGTATATCCTTCATCTCGGAGGGTAGCGAGTTCGATTCTCGCGTTCATTCAGTGTGTGTGTGTTGGACATGTTATTTTAAAATTTTATTATGACCAGGCTAGATTGAATGTTTTACGAGCGCTAAATATAGGAGAGAAAATGGCAACACTGTCGTCAAAACATAACAGTTGACAGCTGAGCAAAACAGCCTGGGTTTTTTACCTCCGGGCCCCACTGCACGCAAAGTCTGGCGCCGACGTGTCTGTGTGAGTGAGCTCTCCTGCCGAAGTAAAGATGGGCTAAAAGTCGTCGAATATAAAAGTTTTTATACAGCTTAAAATTGACAGGCTCGCAGATGCACAGAAATTATCCCCAATATTTTTGTAAGAAAAAAAAATTCTCCCCATATCTGCATATTCATACATGAAGACAATATACTATAATCAAAAGATTGTCATTTGAAGACAATTTTCTAGCGGGGCTTTTTCTAGCAGGGAATTGATGTAATATACCCTTCTGTAATAAATCTACAACATAGATGTAAAAGAGATACCGTGGCGTAAAATTAGAGAGAACATTTCAACACACCTCAACAAAATGAAACCTGGTACGGTATATCCTTCATCTCGGAGGGTAGCGAGTTCGATTCTCGCATCCATTCAGTGTGTGTGTGTTGGACATGTGATTTTAAAATTTTATTATGACCAGGCTAGATTGAATGTTTTATGAGCGCTAAATATAGGAGAGAAAATGGCAACACTGTCGTCAAAACATTACAGTTGACAGCTGAGCAAAACAACTGAGCGGAATAAAAGTACATCCAACGTTTAGACCTGCGCCAATTTTCGAGATGAAAAAAAATTCTTGACGAAGTAGAAATTAACGTGAATCTATATTCTACAAAAAACTAGAATATATTAGCGTAGGTGAATTTTTTTTTAGACTCGTTACTTATATACCCAAACTTTTTTGTGCTTTCATCAAAAGTGAGAAGACATCTCGAAAATTTTGTAGTAGCGTTGGCTGGCTGCCAACAGCCGGATTCTGTTGGCACTGGCTGAATGTCAATGGTACCTTTGGCACTCAGCCAGTTGGCACGGCGCCAAGTCTTTGGCTATAAAAAGGGTGCATTTTCCAATTCCGTACCTTCGCTTATCACTTGCCCTCGGAACCCACGCTACTCGTTACGCCAATATCTCAAGATGGCTGACCCACGACGTCAATGCCCTGTAGATGGAGAGATCCCAAGATTTATCGTGCCAGTTATCCGTCCGGAAGCTGTAGATTGACAGGTTTTGGTCCAAGATTCTCTTGATGAGGAAGAAAGTGAGGAAGAAACGGAGCTTGAAGAACTGACAGCCCCTTCTCCATCCATCTTGGAAACAGCGGCGGGGTGGTTGACTGCAAGCAGACCTGCAACTTCGCTTCACCCATCAACTCCTGATGTGACAACGACACGAATGTCCCGGCTGAGACGTCAATTAGAGGCGGGAGAAATTACTCGACAATCTCAAGAAAACAGAATTCAAGAATTAGAGCGAGGAAAAGGCGCACTTCGCCGGCAACTAGACGCCGAACTCAAGAAGAGCAACTGCACCATTTGTCAGGACATCGAGGCAGTTTATGTGTTTTTTCCATGCGGACATTTAGCGTTTTGTGGAATGTGCTTGTGTAAGTTTATTTGCAATGCCGGAACTTGCCGATGTCCTGAGAACGACGACGATGAACAGCATGTTTTGCTCCGGTGCCCTGTCTGTCGGACTCTTATTGCTGGAGTGAAAAGAATATTTCGACCTTGAGGTGTTTTTTCCTGACATTTTTTTTTTCAAAAAGCACTTTTCAGCGCTGCCAATTCTACCGAAAGGGAACTTCTATCAATGCATAATTCAATTCAAAAACACCAGAATGACCCCCTCTCCATTACAAGCGTCAAGTCCGTCATTCATAATCCAGCCGTCGTCCATTTCCCTATACATAAAAAAAAACACGTACACACACCATATGAATTTATAATATTTTTATTTAACCACTGCATCAACACGGAAGAATGAACAATTTGTTTTTCCTATACTCAGTAATCTCTTAAATAATATAATTCCTGCAAGGATTTAGTTTCACGTCGGGCAATTATAAATATATAATTGATTTACGGTAGCGTGTTTGGCTAGACGAGCAATGTATACAAATGTATACAAATGTATACAATGTAAATTATTGTTGCGAGAATTGTTGCAACATCGCAACATTTGGTCTAGTGACTTGGATATAAAACATAAACAAACAGCCAACACGGAAATATCTCTCTCTGAGTGTCTATTATATCTCAGAATTGTAAATATTTATCGAACAACCGTTTTTTGGAAATGGCTCCTCTGCTTATCTGCGCTGTGTTGTGAGAGAAAGGCGTCCATATGGGAGCGTGGAATTCTAGCTGGGCATCGGGTTTGAAACCTGTCCAAGATTTGTATTTTTTTTCCTATACTCAGTAATCTCTTAAATAATATAATTCCTGCAGGAATTTAGTTTCACGTCGGGGAATTATAAATATATAATTGATTTAAGGTAGCGTGTTTTGGCTAGCCGATCAATGTATACAAATGTATACAATGTAAGTTATTGTTGCGAGAATTGTTGCGACATCGCAACATTTGGCCTAGTGACTCGGATATAAAACATATACAAACAGCCAACACGGAAATATCTCTCTCTCTCTGAGTGTCTATTATAGCTCAGAATTGTAAATATTTATCGAACAAGCGTTTTTGGAAATGGCCCTTCTGCTTATCTGCGCTGTGTTGTGAGAGGAAAGCGTCCATATGGGAGCGTGGAATTCTAGCTGGGCATCGGGTTTGAAACCTCTCCAAGATTTGCATTTCATCACTGTCCTGTATTGCTTCTTTCAACATCTCCTCTGTTAAAAACAGCCCTACACATTCATGCTCCATTTGACTCAGTGATTTATATTGACATCCGGCACATTGTTCCATCCGCTTCGCACAAATGATCGGGTTCAGTACATCCATATAGGTCTCGAACAATAAGCTGGATAATTTCTGCATGATATCTCCAGTCAGCGCTTTAGAAATGTCCGATGTTAGCCCTTGAAGTTTCCCGTCATCACAGGTATAGCTTCTCCTTTTAGTCCGGTGGCTTAAGGTCAAGATCGTGACTGACTGGAATAAAGCACCATATTTTGCACAGAGGCTCATTTGGGCATAAGGAATGATCTCAGAAGGGGTGCCCATTTCTGCAGGAGGTGGAAGGCCCTTAATTTGCGTAAATCCAATATGGCCGCCATAATACATACAGTAGCCTCCTGTTGGCGACTATTTGACAGCTTTGAATCGCCTTTTTACACCAGATTGGTTTTCTACGAGCCTGACTGACTCAAGAAGAAAATAATAATGATAATTGGAAACTTTATTACCTGTTGAATATCCAATATGGCCGCAAGAGCGTCACCAATAATGGTATTATTGCTATACACATGTATGTGTGTTTGTATACATGCTAATATATATCATATATATTTATAAAGGCTTCATTGAGAGGTTTCTGTACATGTAACTCTGTTATGATTGATCGATCAAGCACGCATGAAGGTTATTGGCTATTTTTTTTTCTATATATATTCAATATGGCCACCAGCGCCCCATCCTCAATGCTGATTATCGGTACTAAAAACAAATGTTTCGAAGGATGAAACTTCAGGTTATCGTACATGCCACGGTTGTGAACTACATCAAATGTTGCCAATTGGATTCTTCCCGGCTCCTTACATGTAAATTAGCATGTGTAAATCCAGCGGCAAAGGGAGTTACTCTTCCAACACCGGTTGGAATCAGGCTTAAACTCTGCTAAGTAGCTACCCTGAGGTAGATTTGCTTGTTTCAAGTTTCACAAACAATTTCGATAATTGGCACTCGAGAAGATATGCTTTCACTGTCTCGCGTGATCTTTCATCTGCTATGCAAAACCCTGCTATCGTAGAAGCTAAATTAGACAAAGAGTTGTCGAAAGGTCGAGTTGCTGGTCCCTACTCAACTCCTTTTGACAATAAGGTTTGCACTCCATTAGTCTTAGTACCCAGAAAGGAACCTAATATTTTTGGGGGCTCTTGGTGGCCGAGTTGTATACCACAAACCACACACCGCCGAACCGGCACGGATTCGAGCCTCACTGTTGCATGTGTGAAAAATTGCCAGTTACATGCCGACGGGCCGGAGGTGGTTCTCTTCCCGTATCCCAGCTTCCTCCATCATTAAAACTGGTTGTCACCATATGAGTGAAATAACCTTGAGTGTGACATTAAACCAAATCCCCTCTAATACCTTTAGGGTGATAACGATTTATCTTTCCCTGGAAAATCTGCCTTGTCTATTAACGGTGCGATTCAACAGGCCCTATGATATGTTATCGCGATTGCATAAGTTCAGAAACCACTAAAGCCTGATGGTAAAAATCTGTTTAGATGATGCCTTCCGCATCATACCTATCGAGCCAGCGATTCACCGCTTATTGGGGTTTATCGGGGGCGACAAGTATTTTTATGATCGGTGCCTCTCGATGGGACGTCCTACATCCTGTAAGATAATAAAGAGCTCAAGTCATTCTCTGCAATCGGTTATGGCTACAAAATTCGGCATATCAGAGGTGATCCACATACTGGATGACTTTATGTTCGTCGGTGCAAATGACGCTTATATATAGCCATTGTGCTACAGCTCTCAACACCTTCACTTACTTGTGTGAGTATTTGGGCATTCCAATCAAACATGCCAAGACTTCCTATCCTTCAAATACTATGGCTATGCATGGGATTCAACTGAAATCCAACACTATGAAAGCACCATTTCCAGAAAACAAAATTCATAAACTGAAAAGCATGCTGGGTGAATTATCGCGCCGCAAAAAGGTAACTCTTGTGGAACTTCAATCTCTCATTGGCTCGCACAATTTTGCCTGTAAAGTGGTCGTGCCCGGCAGGGCATTTCTCCGCTGCCTGGTAGACTTTAACAAAAGTTGTATCACAGGCTCACCATCACATTCGCTTGAATGAAGCTAGAGCCTATGTTAATACCTGGCTTGTATTCCTTGAGTCTTCCAACGGAAAAGTAATTTTCTTTCTCCAAATTGAGTATCCTCTGATGTGATCAAACCAGATCCAACTGTTTCCGACGCTGCTGGTACCTTGGGTTTGGCGGCTGTTTTTGGATCCTCTTGGATAGACCAAGAATGGCCAGCACATCTTGCCCACTTACATACATACGTCAAGAAGTGCTTGCCGTGGAAATTTGGGGTCATAAACCGGCAAATCATAACGTTCTCTTTCTTTGTGATAGTATGACCGTGGTTGAAATAATCATTCACCTCTCTTTCATTGCTGATGAAAGTAATGCGTCAGTTAGTGGTTGCCTGCCTTCGAAATGACATTTTTTCAGATCAAAACATATTTCGGAACAATCTTATTCCTGACAAACTCTCGCGGTTACAATTTCAGGAAGCGCCGTCTCTAGCCCCTTGGCTCAATCGCTGGTCGCACCCAATACCCTGTCTGTTGCTGAGTCTTTGAAGCAGAGTTCATCTGACGGCATCCTCCTTGAAAGTGTACAAGCGCGCGCATGACAAGTATATAGAGATTTCCTCAATTATACTGGTCAGCGCGCCAGTAAGATATTCTTCATCTCATCGGCACAGTTGGTTTCCTTCAATTACAACACATATAAGGGAAGTGGGAAGAGGTGCCGACATACTGACTGCGTCACATGACTTCACAGAATAGTCTTCTGGTTAACCTATTCTAAAGCACATACCAAGAATCTAACGATTCGTGATATGTGTTGTATCTCAGGTACGCTTTTATTGTACCTGTTCATGTGGCAACTTGGATTCTTGCATTTCAACAAGTATGCACCCTCCACAGCTTATACATTCGTGTCGGCTATCAGTTATGTGCACAATTTGGCTGAAATACATGATCCTGCTCAGTCATTCCTTGCAAAAATGCTACTTACGGGCATGTCAAAATTACACGGCCGGATACCAGACTGCCCATAACTAAGGATATCCTCCATAAGATATTTGATGCTAAACCTCACCTTGTATCCATGTAATTCTTTTACGAGCAATGATCTTGGTAGCATTTCCTGTATTCTTATGCGTTAGTAAATTGACAGTTCGTTCAAAACAAGACAGCAATAGCAATGTTCTTTAATACAACGATGTGTCTTTCTCCGATCAATCTGGTCCATTACAAGGCATGCACATTATTATCCGCAACTTCAAACACAACATATCCCATAAACCGGTTCATTTGTGTATATTGATAATATTAGATATTGTCCAGTTCAAGCAATCCGTGCTTATTTTGGGTGACATATTTCACATCCGAGGACGGGCCCCTGTTCCAATTTGCAGAGGATGCGCCCGTTTCAGCTGCCTATTTCTCAGCTCATGTAAAAAACGGAATTTAATCGGCATTGATCCTCTTTAATAGGCCATAGTTTTCGCATTGGCGCCGCCACTTCATCTTCAGCAGCAGGAATCCCGAATAACATATTTAAAAATGTGTAGATGGAAGTCTAACGCTACATTAGTATGTCACATTTCACTTGGTAGCTATGCATTGTCCAGTCACGGGTTGCATTGTACAGTAGCCCCAATGAATTTATTGCATAAATAAGGATCTGGTCTAACTTGACCCAGTTTGGCAAAGGTCAGTCAGGGTCTACCGTGCCATCTGTGAGTCAGTTATATATGATTATTTTCTAATATTCACTGTATACCTAACACCAAGAAAACAATATAAAAAAAATAATTCAAAATTTCGAATTGAAAATTCGTCAAAAATTGAACATATTTTTGTTCTGACGTAGCTGAAACGTCATTATGGCGGCCATCTTGGATTATTTTGTATTTCTCGTTGGCCCTTTGCCAACACTATTAGTGTGGAAATTTTCAGACTCTTACCCCAGAGGATGGCGAATATATGATGTTTTGAAAATCGTTGGGATAAAAATTACCATTTATAGGCCCAAAATGACCCCGTGACCTTAATGGGCCACATATTGCCTCCTGGACCTCGAAATCGGGGGCACCCCTTCTGATATTGTTCGCGGTGTCTTTGACGACACGTGTGCCAAATTTGGTGCTTTATTCCACTCTGTCACGATAAAGTGAAAATCTGGCCTTAAGCCACCGGACTATTTCAGTTCAGTGCGGACTTGCTTAGCCGGTAGAGGTGATTCCAGTTCGTCGTTGATTTTCTCCACTGGCACAGGGAGTGGAGAAGCTCGCATTAAGTCTGTACGCGTTCGTTTGGCGGGAGATGGTAGCTCAAGGTCAAGAAAGTCTATTTCCAACGTTTGCTTCGGTTCTATCTCAGGCTGGAGTAGGGCTGCTAATGTGTCATTTTCCCCGTCTTCCTCAGTGCCTCGACGAACGCCTGATAGGCGTCAGGTCCACAGGTAACAGTTTGAGTTGCGCTCTATTTCGTTGAGTATTGGTCTTCTCCGCCATGACATCTTCCTGCAGGAATTTGGTGCGAATCTCTACCTTCTCCAGAAGATCACATAGCTCGGCCACATGCTCCATCTCATCGATGATCTTGAGACGACACTGCTTCAGCGTAGCACGAGTCATTCGGCTCCACAACCCGATCACTTGAACCCTGATAGCACTCCGCCACCAAGGACAATATACTCGCTTCTGAACGGTACGCGTCCACGCAAAGGTCAAAGGTCAACGCCCCGTACTTCCCCACAGTTCCCCGAGGTCATATGGTTTTAAATACGCTTCTCGATGTTCAAAGTCAGTACATCCCAGGGTCCATACATGCATTCCATGCATTTTGTCCCGTGGGGCTACTTTCTGTCCACGAAGGTAGACCGCATCACCATCAGACCGCATTACCGCGGAGCAATACATTCCCTTTTTCACAAAATTCAAGATGGCGGCCAAACTCTGGCAGAGATCACTTTGCCGAAACTATATTGAACTTGACCTTGTCGCGTTGCATCATGGGATGGAGTGCACTCAGAGGTCAAAGGTCAATGTGACCTTTTTTACGCTTTCCATACTACTGACAGGCTACCAGCATGATTGCACCCCATATCGTCCGTATCTTTTGGTGAAGGGCTACCCATCTTTGCCCGCCCTTGCCGGTCATCGATGACAAGGTAGAAACGCCCGGGTGACCCAGCTATTTACATAAGGCTTCTCTCTTGCAGGAAACAAGCCTATGTTTATGTATACTATGATTGTCTTTTTGAA
The DNA here is from genome assembly GCA_036873755.1 of Hanleya hanleyi. NCBI lineage: Eukaryota > Metazoa > Mollusca > Polyplacophora > Lepidopleurida > Hanleyidae > Hanleya > Hanleya hanleyi. The sequence goes on from JAVTVY010044961.1 coordinate 42,590, forward strand.
TTTGGTGCTAATACTGTTATGTGGAAAATGGAATAGGTCTTTGGATTATGGACGCGGATATTCTCTAATGGACGACGGCTGGATTATGAATGACGGACTAGACGCTTGTAATTGTCACCGACTTAGCGTCATTTAAATCATGCGGAATGTGTTTCGTAAAAAGCAGCGTCGGAACACCACCAGGTATCGTGTGAATTTCCAGCGACACTGGCTCACATACTGGAACAAATATATCCCGGTTACATACAGTCAGTCTGCGAAGCCTTGGACGGCGCGACAACACCAAAGCATTTAATAGTCGACCTGAAAAAAACCTATACATTCATACTCCCCGAAGGTCAGTGCCACACGCCTTCCGCGTACTTATGGGCCTTGCACGATCTAATCGGACGAAACTCGCCACCGTGCCTGAATAGGGCGATGCGCACAGCTATGTGGACTATTACACCAAAGAAACTGGGACTGTTTGTCCGCCTTCAATGGCCCATACATTCAACGGGACCATTGAGCCGACACATTCTAGCCGTCCGAAGCAGCCTCCAAGCCGGTGGTTGTCCACCGTCAATCAAAGCAGCGGGATACGTCACAAAAGCACAACTGGTTGTCGAGGCGATAACACCCGTGGTCGCGAGAAGCAGCAACTGTCTAAAGTGTTGTCCCTCGAACCGCGAATTTGCTTTGATGAAAGTACCGTCAACCCAGACCACTGTGGAAATCAAATTGGTGAAGGATCTGTCTCTTTCCAGCATAACAGATTTCGGCCAATCGATTTCAACAGTCCACTGCAGATGCGACATACGTTGATTTGGCCCATACGTATTTGTGCGTGAAAGCCAAAATCGTTAATGGCGACGACAGACATCTCGCCATTGTGGATCCAGAACTTCTTTCAATGACAAATTCATGATTTCAAATTACAAGCGTCTAGTCCGTCATTCATAATCCAGCCGTCGTCCATTAGAGAATATCCGCGTCCATAATCCAAAGACCTATTCCATTTTCCACATAACAGTATTAGCACCAAATTCAAAAAGACAATCATAGTATACATAAACATAGGCAACAAGGACCCAAACATTGTTTGTGGGAGGTACTGCCTGTTGTATCGACCCCGTCGTTGTCGTGGACTATCCATGCAAACTATCGAGCAGATATTTGACATGTTGCCCCAGTCCGAAGATCAGGATGTCGTCATGTTTGACAATATCAACAAGTATTTGTTGTCGTACAGGAGAGGACTTGACGGCGCACTTGCTCTTCCGTGACATTACTGGACACAGAGACTGTGGATGAGAATGCATGATGGGTATAAAGGCGGGGCTTTACGGAGCACAGAACATCGGTTGATCTCATTGGACCTGTGAATTTAAGTGACGATCAGACTCCGACTGGTGCACCGGCCAAACACTCATCTATAAGATCGTCATCCAAGGCGCAGCCCTGTATATCCAGAATGTGAGACCGAATTCGGCACTGCAGATGGGTCATATCTTGCCTTGGAGAAAAACCCCATCCGACGCATGCAAAAAGGTGATTTCCGTGACTGCACAGAATATGATCACCAACAGGAGAATGTCTTTTCTGGGTAATTTGCACAAGCGACACATCCTCTCCTACTCGGAGAGCCTTCAGCAACCCCTAGACGTTAAACATTCAACATCAACTTCGTGGCCCTGCATACGGATGCGCACCGAGCTTTTGGCAGCACAATCACATCTAAGCTGAAATTCCCTGATCTTCTACCCGGTGATCCGTCGAATTAACTAGGACGAAGGAAATGACATAAGTCACACCAAGAAAGGCTACTTGTGGTTGGAAATTCACTTTTGGACACCCATCCCAGGACCATGAATGCGATTTGCTACATTGAGTTTAAACTTAAACATCATGTAATTGGACGAGAGCCGAAGGGTCTTCTGCGACTATTCCACCTAACATTGACGGGTCTTTAATCGAGAAGTTATTGTTGTTTTTCAGGAAAGGTATTTCTACGGGCCGTCGGCCCGGCTAACATTTGCTCATACCAGAATTCGTTTGGATGGTCGGCCATCGATTCATCAAGACATTATGGCTGACGGAACGGAGACATGGGGTTGGAACATGCAAGCGTTACAAGGACCCAAGCATTGTTTGTGGGAGGTACTGCCTGTTGTATCGACCCCGTCGTTGTCGTGGACTATCCATGCAAACTATCGAGCAGATATTTGACATGTAGCCCCAGTCCGAAGATCAGGATGTCGTAATGTTTGACAATATCAACAAGTATTTCAATGTTCGAGCACTTTTTGTTCACGGTTCTTGTTCTAAAAATGTTGTTCACTGAATAAAACAAATAGTGAAAGTCTCACAAAAACAGCATCTCTTGTGTAATGCTTTTCTTTTTTTTCATTTCAACAACAGCATGTATGAACGGATTACATGTTGCATTATGTAAAATACAAGTCAGTGAGTGTCTTCTGTACATCCACCCTCATCTCGTGGCCTTTGTGGTTCACACCCCTAAACATGTTGTGATGATCCGTCATCCATGACTTTGTGCTTGAGGTAATAGTATTTGAAATCAGCCCTTTCTGTTGAATGTAACTGGTGCTGGGCAGTATGGAATCCCTTGTTAGTCCCGGTAGCAGAGTGAATTGTTACTCGGGTAAAATACCGAAGCTGATCCAGCTATTCTGTAGTATGTACCCAAATTTGATAATCATCCGAAAGGTCCTACACAGTTCAATGGGGTTGAAAAAAACGACGGATGGTGGACTGTTGCCAATGGTACATATCGCTCATGGCATTCTGTTCGAATGAGGCCTCCCGGGGTGGTTTGTCAGGATCGGTGGTGAAGTTGGCTTCCTCGGGTGGTACTGTATTCTCGACAATCTGGATCTCGCACAGTGTATTGTTGTCGGAGTGTAATATATGGAATTTGAGATGTACAATTACCAGGCTTTGTGGGTACTCAGCAGTACACCTCAATTTTCAATGGTTTGCTTTATAAGGCAATGTGCTTCTGGTGGTTGAAAAATTGACGATCGGATTCATTTTTTTTTCTGGCTCGCTAACGGGGAACTTGCAGAATTTCCAACTAACCAATCAGAATGTGTGATTGCTACATTCATTTTGGCAATTTTGGCCCAATTATCCAATCAACTGACAGAACTAGCACTTTCACTTTATCTTCTGGTCTAAATGTGCAAGCCCCACATCGGTCCATTTTCTAGCTAAAAGTCAATAAGAATGACAATAAAATGGTATGAGTGGATACTTGAGATCTGCAGCAGCATTTTTATTTTATTTTTTTTATTTAAAAAAAATGTATAAAACAAGGATTGAGTAGAGATAAACTATCAGTGCGGTGGTATCTAAGAAACATTTTATTAATTTTTATGGCCTTATGGCCATGTATGTGTAGACAAGGCCATTTTTGCCCCATATATTCTGTAAATATGTTCATGTTAAGATATATTTTTATAGACCTAATCAGTTTGCTCCCCCGATAACAGATTTTGCAATTTAGAGTGAGCTCTCATGCACCGCTGTTCTGATATGACATTCCTTGTATAGTTTGTTGAACATCCACCAGGCGACGCACATATCACGCGCACTTTCTTTCTCTATGTTGTCGAGCAGTGTCGACATGACATCGCCATTTCTTTTCCCATTTCTGGTGTATTTTGTTGCCATCTGACCTGAACAGATCGTTAGATGTACTGGTTGTTATGGTAAAGCCGCTATCCTCGCTGCTGTGATAGGAGGGTTCCTTAACGGATGGGCACATCGGTTGCCATGGAGATGCCTATATCTGTCCCTGCTGAGGTCGCCTAGCAGGGCAATTCTAGATGTTTAAGGGTGACGCCACTGTCCTCTCTTTTAGTAGTAATGATTGTACACTGTAATGATATAACTGATTTGTTCTATTTGAAACACATTGATTTCTGTTTACATTAGTGCATGCAGGATTAACACACAATAATTGTTAGCCTTCGACTACATCAGCATAGAGATTAATTTCCATTGTTCATATAGGTGATGATATGTGAACGAATGTGATTGGTTCTCGGGAAACTCTGGTTTGCCATTTTAGACACATTTGTATGATCTCACTCTGGTTTGCTATTATGCACACATTTGTTGATCTATGATTACAACTGATTCAAAGTAGTGGTAAATGTGCAGTAGTGGTAAATGTGGGGTATTACATGCAGAGTATCAGAAAATGCTGAACAGTAGTAAATGCAGAGAATTATGCATTGTATGACGTCCGGTGCATTGTATGACGCCCGGTGTATGTTAATTATTGTAAGCCAATTGTTCACATTAAGAAATGCCCATATAGTTGAAGTAAATAAAGCAAACAGAGTGTATTGATCATAATCGAATTGTTTTATTGATTTCATTGGTAAACAAACAGTATTGATTGTAATAAGATTATTGAATTGATTATATGGGAAAACACACATTGTAATCAAATCAAATCATTTGTCACATAGAACTGTGAATAACTTCTACCAATGTCAGTTGATTAATCATTGAATATTCTTTTAACTTGAAATAATCTTTTTTGTTAAATCTCTGTAATTAGAGTACCCGCCTACACTCGGTTACAGCTTTTCTAGGGGTCAGAAGTGAGATTTCGTGATACCTCTCTATCGATAGGCTTACTTCAAAGTTAGTGTACATATACATACATTTAAGAGGACAGTGGTTGAACCCAAGATGGCTGACCAAAGGATCCAACAATTGGAGCAGCAACTACAAGAGCTGAAGACGTGGCCCGGCACCAGCACAGAGTCCGGCTCCTGTTATTAATATTAAGGTTCCTCGTATCAAAAAATTACGTTCGTTTTATGGTAGGACTGATGAACATGTATCTGATTGGCTAGAGGATGCTATGGGTATTATACTAGGTATGGAAAGGGGAGAGGCCGCTAGGTTCCTTCTTCGCATTCTAGAAGGTGCAGCACGTGAAGAAGTAAAATGTCAACCGCAAGCCGTGCGCGACAGCTTGGACAAAATTTTGCGTATCCTGGATGAGGCTTTCGGGGAGCGCTTAAATGCTGTGCAACTCCGACGTCGTTTGTATGGGCGACAACAGGAGGAGGGAATTCTCCCGGATTATCATGGAACGGCTCGCCAAGAAGGACGCCAGTGCACGTGATAATAAAGACGCAATTCTGTGCGAGGTTGTGGCGGGGAATGTTCGTGATAAATTCCCCAGAAGGAGCTGAAGAAAACCCTTGGGAAACAGCCTGAGATAACATTTGCAGAACTACGGAGAAATGCGATCCACTGGGCAGATGAAGATGAGGAGTAAAGTAAGAGGCATCCTTGAGCAGTTGTGAGTTGGAGGGAGAATCTATGGCAGCTAATTTGGAGTTTGGTGATGATTGATTCGAGCAGCTCTAGAAGAGAGTTGATGATTTAATGCGAACACAGTCCGAAATGTTTAACTTGATGATAAAACAGTGCTCTGTTGTGCAGTCTGATGATAGACGCATATATCGGGGTTGCTATACCTGCGGACAAATGAATCATTACAAGCGAAATTGTCCATCAAGAAATGGAAATGTCACTAAACCCAGGGATTCATCGGGAAACTAGTGTCCTATGCTGGTACGAATCGGTCAGTGGAGGGTGTGGAAGAACATTGTACAGACTCACCTTCAGAAGATGAAAACAGGAAAATGGTTGGCTCTCGCTCTGTTGTAGAAGCAAGTATAGGGGATACCATGAGTTCATGCCTAGTGGATACTGGTTCTATTCTATGGTGTCGCTTGTGTCGGAGAACTTCTTTAATCGGCAAATTAGGCCACGAGGGATTGCGCTACAGGAGCCCATGGAGTGATTAAAGCCCAAAGCAGCAAATGGATTGAATTTGCCGTATGTTGGCGATGTGGAGCTGGAATTGGACTTGATGAGAAAGAAGTTACCTGGTTGTGGGATGTGGTACAGAGGTATAACTCTGGTACCGAGTCTCCAAGGGACAGTGTTCCGGTTCTGTTGGGCATGAACATCTTGAGAGAGGTGCCTGATGTGCAAGTGTTTCTTCAGGGATGGAGAGAAGGTAACACTCCTGCTACCAGTACAAACTTTTTGAAAGTGGCAGGGAGGGTTTCTGTGTGTAAGGGCACAGTCAGATGTAAACGTCAGTGAAGCCATTGTAGAAAAACTATCCGTGGTGGAAACAATTTTGACGTCAATGGCAAGGGGAACTTTGGTAACACCTGATTTAGTGACACCACGCGGATCGACTTCCATTCAAGTGTTCAATCCGAGAACAGAGTGTGTGTGGTTACAACCAAAGACGCGATAGGGTTGCTGTCCCAAGTACAGACTATTGAGGCTTGGGAAATATAGTGTCAACTTCAAACCAGTGGGTGTTGGTGAGGCTCAGTTAGATCGTAACTCAACAGAGCAACAACAGAATATGACCGATTTCCCACCTGAGCTTGTGAAGCTATCCGTGAGTGCTGAATTAGATTCTGGTCAAAGGGCGCAGGTCCAAACGCTACTTCAGCCATACAGAAGAGTGATTGCCTTTGGTGATGAACTGGGTTGACACGGTGACACCGTATAATAACTGAAGATGAGCACCCAGCACACTTGGCTTATAGAAGATTTCACCCAAGTCAACTAGATGAGGTGAAACAACATATTGGTTGAGAGTTGTTGAAGAGAAATGTAATTACAGAAAGTAATTCGCCATATGCGAGTCATATGATCCCATTGAGAAAGAAAGAAGAATGAGCAGGTCAGAATGTGCATTGACTATCGTAAATTGAACAAGAAAACCAAGAAAGATGCATTTCCCATCCCTAGAATTGAAGAATCTCTGGACAACATGGCAGGAGCAACGCTGTTTTCCATCATTGATCGGCAATCCGCTTACAAGCAGGTAGAGGTAAACGAAAGAGACTGCCACAAAACTGCGTCCGCAATACCACTAGGCCTATTTCAGTACAACTTCATGCCCTTCGAACTCCGTAATGCGCCCGCAACCTTTCAGAGACTGATGCAGAGCATATTCCGAGAGGCAATTCAGCAAAAGATATCAGTCTACTTGGATGACATCATCTTTTCAAACAGTTTCGAGGAGTGCGTGAGTGAATAGAATTTAACGTCGTTTTCGACAATATTTCAGCTATATCACGACGAACCAACTAAGCACCACCCAGCCCAGTTGTGTTCCTGCTACTTTAAAGAAGAAATCTCTGAAGCAGCATGGAACCAGACACCCTCCATCCACCCCATAAAACACTGAGGACAGCGCACAAGACACAGACAGGACGCTCACATGGTGCAATAAAGACAAGTGATATTACAGTGCTAGACATCACATTATCAAGTTCATGTTGCTTCTCAGCAAAATGCATTGAAGCAGCAGGAACCTGAACCCACCCATCCACCAGCCAGTTTCGAAGAACATGTGCAGCGGTTAAACATGGTCTTGGAGAAACTCGAAGCCAGTTGTCTCAATATAGACCGAGAACTTCCAACCTGTTTCAGTTATCTGTGCAATATTTGGGGCACATAATATCGACAGACGGTGTAGCAACAGACCCGGAGAAAGTGACAGCTATTGAGGAGTGGCCTGTCCCTAGCTGTGTGAGAGAACTTCGTGCATTTTTATGTCTAGCCAGCTATCACTGTCGTTATGTTAGAGGATTCACCCACGTTGCTGCTCCTCTTCACAAGTTGGTGAACCAAGCTGGTACAACAGGAAAACGTAAGAAAGCAAAGGTCACATATCTAGCAAATCGGAAAACAGTGGCAAATGGGATTGGGATGACAACTGTCAGGAAGTTTGGCGATACATATCACATGCTGATAGCAAAATACGAACGTAGCGTGCAAGATCTATGGCGCTACGTTTCGTAACTTGTGTCTAATTCCGCTTAACCCGGGGCTAGGGGCCGTATGAACCCATGTACTTCAAGGTCCTCATGGTACTCATATGAACAGTCACAATCAAAGCGTGACTGAGATACATCATTCTTTAGATGACGAATTACAACGAATATTATGGATTAAGAATACTGATCAGCGATACGGATTTGATATTTTTGGAACATCATGATGTCTTGCCGGCATCATTGAAAACTGTTGACCGCTTCTCTCTTGCAGGAAACAAGCCTATTGTTATGTATACAATGATTGTCTTTTTGAATTTGGTGCTAATACTGTTATATGGAATATGGAATAGGTCTTTGGATTATGGACGCGGATATTCTCTAATGGACGACGGCTGGATTATGAATGACGGACTAGACGCTTGTAACTTCAAGTTGAAAACATGTCTGATGACTGCACCAGTTCTTGGTTACCCGGACTTTTACACCCCTTTTATCGTGGAAACAGATGCCAGTCATCTTGGCCTTGGGGCTGTGTTTTCTCAAGTGCAAGACGATCGAGCACGTGTGATAGCTGTCGCTTGTCGTGGATTCGAGGCTCTGAAAAGAACATGAACAACTACAGCTCAATGAAACTGCTATCCCTAAAATGGGCAGTAACGGAAAAGTTCCGTGACTAACTCCTGGGATCTACCTTCACTGTATTTACAGATAACCCGTTATGCTATGTGCAGTCGTCAGCTAAGTTGAAGGCAGTTGAACATAGATGGGTGTCTCAGCTGGCACAGTTCCATTTTGATGTCAAGTACTGCGCCGAGAAGCACAATGGCAATGCGAATGGACTGTCGAGACGACCACAGGTACTGGATGAGGAATGATATGATGACGAGGATGAAGTGCTGGAGGCTCTGAGTGTGACTGCTTTCCCCACTGAGATGTTACACCAATTATTGGGAGCTGCTGTATGTATGGCATCGTGTGAGGTTATGGAAACACAACAAGGTGTCTTACCGGGTCTATCCAGAAGAGACTTCATCTTCAAACGGTCTACAAATCCAGTTATCAGTAGGTTTCATGAGTATTGGACGAGTGGGACCAAGCCCAGTGCTGCAGAGAAGAAAGAAGATCCTCCAAGCGTCGGTCGTCTCCTCAAACAGCGAGACAAAATAACCGCTGATGATGACTTGCTCATAAGACAGGTGCGAGATCCAGTGCATGGTGTACTTAGACAGGTGCTACTGCCTTCCAGTCGGAAACAGTGTTGGCAGGATTACACGGTCACCTTGGGCATCAAGGGCGTGACAGGATGGAACATCTAGTCCGGGCTAGGTATTACTGGCCAGGGATGTACCAGGACATTAAGGAATGAGTTGAATGCTGTGAACGATGCAACTGGCTATCAGTTTCACTCTGTTAGATCGATCATCGAGTGGAATGGAGAATGTTATTGTACTTACGGATGTCTACACCAAATTTGCAGTCAACAAAGGACCAGCAAGCTACGACGACGGCTAGGGTTCGGGAGTGGTTTACGCGCTACGGTGCTCCAAAGTGCAAACATTCCGACCAAGGAGGAAAATTTGAATTCGACCTTATCAAGGAACTCTGTCAAACATATGGTGTTAAAAAGTCTAGAACCACGCCGTATCACCCTCAAGCTAATGGACAGTGCGAAAGGTTCAATATAACCCTCCACGACTTGCTGAAAACACAGCCACCTGACAAAAAAGAGGAAGTGGGCAGACCACCTACCAGAGTTTCTTTATGCATATAATTTAACTCCGCACTCTGCCATGGGATACACTCCTTTCTATTTGATGTTCAATCGAGATGCCAGGCTTCCCATCGACCTTGGTTCACAGGACAACGATACAACGATGATACCGGTGGCAACGCAAGGCCGTAGACAAGTTTTCAGATTGGGGGGGCTATACTATCACAGCACAATAAGGCGAGGGTCCAGGGGCCGCCTAGGCCCCGGAAGCTCCAGGATCCCAGATGGTTGGAGATGCGTTCTTGGCCTTTTCCAGTGAATAAAACTCAACATTAAAACGCACATGTTGTAACCAGTTGGTTTTTTTTATTTTTTATTGTTTTCCGGAAATTATAAAAGTTAAATCTATACTAAATCCCCACAGAGACAATGCTTCAAAAATAGGAAGACTGGTACACCAAATGTACCAGTCACGGCTCAACCTTAACCCTCCATCAAAAAACCGGCTGGACACTTCTTAATTAGAGTTTATACATCAACACACTGGCAACTTCTATGTTATGTCCTAGAATTACTACTAACCCACACTGTTGGTTCAAACCATACTAACTAATAATTACTACGTTGCTAAAGTACCATAGTAATTATATTGTTTTGTTTGCCATACTTGTACCATTTTACGAGTCGTGCAATAAACATATTGTATTGTATTGTATTGTTTTGTATGTGGGTATTTTCTTTCCAGGATTATTAAACCTCAAACTTGGTCAACACAAAAAAATACATTGTGTAAACTAATTAGCGCATCGACACATCCAGGTTGTGTTTTTGGACGGAGGGAATACATGTTTTGTACATTTTGGAGGGATTTATATGCATAAACTTGCCTCGTTTCCTCTGCTTGACCACTTTCCCCTCTGATAAACACACAGTAGGGAATATGTATTTCACAAACACATGTCTATTTTTTTGGCTTGCAAATATTTGGGGGGATATATTTCCCGTTGTTATTGAGTATGGAACACAGCCCACAGTTGGGATTGCGGAGGGCCCTCCTGTAGAGACGTTACGTCGGTCGAGGAGAAACGCAGGACAACGTAGCAATGCTGCACGTCTACCTCGACCTTCTGTTAGGTAGAAACTGAACTGCACTTGTATACCCTTTTCGAGGACAAGGTTAAGACTGGGAAGAATTTTTCCCCATATATTCTGTAAATATGTTCATGTTAAGATTTACTTTTATAGACTTAGTCAGTTTGCTCTCACGATAACAGTTTTTGCACATTAGTGACCTCCCATGCACCACTGTTCTGATATGACATTCCTTGTATAGTTTAACACCCACCAGGTGGCACACATATCACGCCCTTTCTTTCTCTATGTTGTCGAGCAGGGTCGACGTGACATTGTTATTTCTTTTCCCATTTCTGTTGTATTTTGTGGCCATCTGGATGTACTGGTTGTTATGGCAAAGCTGCTATCCTAGCTGCTGGGATAAGAGGGTTCCTTAACGGATGGGCACATTGGTTGTCATGGAGATGCCTATATCTGTCCCTGCTGAGGTCGCATAGCAGGGCAATTCTGGATGTTTAAGGGCGATGCCACGGTCGTTTCTTTTAATAGTAATAATTGTACACTGTAATGATATAACTGATTTGTTCTGTTTGAAAACACATTTGATTTCTGTTTACATTAGTACATGCATGATTAACACACAATAATTGTTAGCCTTCGACTACATCAGCAAAGAGACAAATTTCCATTGTTCATATAGGTGATGGCGGGATATGTGAACGAATGTGATTGGTTCTCGTGAAACTCTGGTTTGCCATTTTGCACACATGTGTATGGTCTCACCCTGATTTGCTATTTTGCACACATTTATCGATCTCGGGTTACAACTCGTTCAGAGTAGTGGTAAATGTGAAGTAGTGGTAAATGTGGGGTATTACATGCAGGGTATCAGTAAATGCTGAGTAGTAGTAAACGCAGAGAATTATGCATTGTATGACGTCATGCTATGCCCGGTGTATGTTAATTATTGTAAGCCATCCAAAGAATTGTTAACATTAAGAAATGCCCGTATAGTTGAATTAAAAAGGCAAACACAGTGTATTGATCATAATCGAATTGTTTTATTGATTTCATTGGTAAACAAACAGTATTGATTGTAATGAGATTATTGTATTGATTATATGGGAAAACACACATTGTAATCAAATCACTTCGTTTGTCACATAGAATTGTGAATAACTTCTACCAATGTCATTGAATATTCTTTTAACTTGAAATAAGCTTGTCTGTTAAATCTCTGTAATTCGAGTACCCACCTACACTTGGTTACATATGTCAGATATTTAGTTAGTAATTTGTAATGGTACAGGACTTTTCAATGATGGTACTTGTAGCCTCACTCTCAGTTATATATTATGGTTTCATATAAGCTTACCTCATTTTATATCTCTTGTCCACTAACTCATCAAATTTAAAATGATCCTTTATTAACCAGATCATCTTAAATTTGATTACAAATTACTAAGTAAATCCAGGCTGTAAAGAGCACAAATGATGAGGTGTGATAGATAGATGAATTATCTGATAGATAGATGAACTATTCAGCAAACAATTTGAAAGTCTCCTCATCATTCATAAATCATACGGAAGATACAATGCAACAAACTACAGTAACATTGGTCAGCCCTGAAGAGTGTGGTGTATTGTGGAAAATGCAAATGGATAGAAGGGAAAGGGATAGCGGAAATCCCGGTTTTCCGATTAAGACTCGAATAGCTCAACTTTATGTAATGAAGCATGACCCAATCTGAGTGTCGCTCGTAAATGTCTTATCTGATCTTATTTTCTTCCTATGCTTCAACATAGATTAATATTTTTGACTAGCGATATTTGATATATTTACAACTTAAAAAATCGCAAAATATTCATTAAAATAAGTATAATGGTCCTTTATTCAAACAATGGGTATTAAATGATGCATAGTTATCCCTGATTAAAACCATGACTCCACATTGTAGAATAGGCAGACATGAAACTCATAGCAGGTCTGTGCAAAGTCAAGCTTATTTTATACAAACTAGTAGATGTAGAACGAGTCCTTAAAAAAAGACAGTCACATGATTATCACAGTAGCTTCCATTCTCTGCTGTAGCTCTGTGTATTTCTGAGATCAGTTCCATTAGCGGATATATTCATTCCAAGACACCAGTTATCACCAGTAAAATGAGCTGGAGATGAAGCTAGCTGCAGCCCCTAACCAACCGGATTTCTTTTCTGCATTTCCAGGACGAGCTATCGCTTTGGCATCAACTTTGGGACTATCAGCATCGTCCGACAAATACTCAGGAAGATCACCATTTTCCTTGTCCATATCTTCAGGCTTGGAACCGAATGATAGGAGAACCTAAAATAGGCAAGAAATAGACAGAAAAAAAATACTGAAATTAATATTATACAAAAAAGGGAAATGTTACTTTTTTATGATTTTCAACATGTACATCCAAAGTCTTTACACAATACAGGGTGCATCAAAAAAAATGTTCACCTGTGGTTTTGTTCATTTGTTCATATGAAGTTACAATTTATTGTGTATAAGAATATAACAAATGGAAGGGTACATGTACTTCATCTCTCCACAAAATTCATGCATGGTATGTTTCATTCATTTTTCCAATGTCAAGTAACAACTCTCGGAGAGAAAGTCTCAAAGTGCAACAGATATACCTAAAAAAAGCTAAACATCTGAAGTGTCTTATTTCTGTGTCTGTTTTCATGCATTTCCACATTATGTAGAGAATGCACTTTCTATCCATGAGCATCATCGGTATATACACATTTTCTGTATGTTTTTGTTCATAAATAAAACATACAATGGGTGGATATAGCATAGAGAGGGAGTACCCTTCCTTGTGTTATATTCATATACACAGTCAATTATATCGTCAGATGAATAAATTAACAAAACCACAGACCTGTGGACATTTTTTTTTTACTCACCCTGAAAACCATTAATGAAATGTCTGAGATTTCAACTGTGAATACAAGTAATTCCAATTCTATCCAGTATATCCAGATATTTCCTTCAGGCCTATATTTCCAAGAAATCTGTCTTTCTTTCCCCTTTGCTCGGAGCAAAGACAAGTCTCCTGGGACATCATTAAAAATATGTTTGTTGGGCGAAACAATGCCTACCATAAGTACCTGAAAACCATAACCACAAGTGGAACCGGACTTGTAGATAACATTTTAGATTACAAAAATATGTTTCTTGCTCATCTAGAAGGCATAATCATACACATCTCTTTAGACACATTGATAACATTCACATACTGACAACGCACAATTTTTTTCAGTAAACCGCAGGTTCACACTTTGAATGTAGCAATCTGTTTCCACTCTTTTCGCGATTTTACATTTCCCAGTCTACAACATGCCAAGCAGGTACCTTTATTTGAACCATGCGCAAAAGTGAAACAAATTTGCGCATATTTGGAAGTTGCTCTCTGCAGTGGCCTACCAAGTGATTGAATTCTGGCAATATTTTCAGGACCGACAGGTAGAAAATATCTTATCTTGCTAAATTGATTCTAGAATCATTTGAAGGTTTAACTAAGAGTAGTTCCGGTTCAAATAAATAAACTGACACATTAAATTTAAAAACAAATTGAGCAGGATATAGATCATGAATGCAGCAACACTATTTTCATTATTATTTTTTTTTTTCAAAAAATTTAATAAGAAGAGCCCAGTGGTAAGGATAACATCTATTTGGCGAAATCAGAGATTAACTCTGTTTGGCATTATTGTGTGGATGACAGTTAAATACTTAATGTCAGATCGCTTATACTTGGATCTGTCTCATAAGGCTATGACCTCATTTCCCGGTGTCTAGAAGAGTCAATCGGTCACAACAAGTCAAGAAGTTGATGAAGGCCAAAATTCATGCTATTTATCCATATCAAAATACAGGAAAACTGTATTTCCATATAAGATGAATATAATAGAATATCAAACTATTCATTCAAAATTAGGAAGTCTTCTCAGTACGCAAATAAGAGTTGAATAGCCCCCATTTAAATAAGGCGTGGAATTCAATTTGATGTGCACGTAAATGTATAATGATGTGTGACATTTACGTACCTCTAGACCCCTGTCATCTTTAACCACCTGCTGGGCAGACATAGTCTGTGACCTGGCTACAGTCTGAACTAGGGCCTGGATAAATATAAAACATGATCAAACACTCCATACAAACAAATCAAAACTGCAAAAATTTTGTAAGCAAGAAATATATTCTGAGATTGCGCAGAGGATTGTGAAAATGTATTTTGCATTTAGATATTCTTTCTTCCGGGTATTTAATTCCATGTGCATGTTCCTCCTTCCCACATGAGATTGTCCAATTGTAAATATTCCAACTCAAGATTGTCAAATTGTAAATATTGTGACACAAGATTGTCCAATTGTAAATACTCCAACACAACATGGCCCAATTGTAAATATGCTGACACAAGATTGTCCAAATGTATTCTTGAAGCTTAATGGTCAATTTCCACTATAGGTCAAGTTAATCCCTAGAAAATGCGGTCTGGTTCCGGTGCTGACGAAAGTGGTGAACAGCATGTGGGCCACCGTGATCTTCAGGTTGTTCTCTAGATCTCTCCCCTATGTTTATAACATGGATTGAGTATTTCAACTGATGATAACTGGTATATTTTCAACCGGAGGTTGACAGGGTTATCATAAATGTAAGTTTGTTGGTTCTTTCTTGAAATGGTGGGAATATTTTATCCATATTATTATATTAACACCAGTTATCAATAGTAGAAAAACACGCTCTGTGTTATAAACATAAAGGAGAAATCAGGAGAACAACCCGAAGATCACGGTGGCCCATATGCTGTGCACCAGTGTCACCAACACCTGGGCAAGACAGCATTATCAAGGGATTAACTATAGTGGGAATTTACCATTGTGATTCAGCTGATATATATGAATAATATACACCCATAAAATATAATCCACTCCAGTTCTGACTCCCAAGATCATTATAAAATCTGATCCAAACTTCCAGGGGTAGCATTTAAATCAATTCCAATGGAATGACTGACATTCTGATGTCTCTGAAGTGATTTTGCTACACTTGTTTTGAAATGTAAATTTTTCTGTAAATCTCTGTTAAATTGCAAACATGGTATTGAATTATGAACCGAATGAATTTTTATTGAAAAACTCAGTGCATGTGCTTACAGCAGTATTCATGTGAACTCAATAATGGAAATCATATATAAATCGCCATCATGTTACAGTAGGGAATAACAATGAAAATTTCAGTTGTGGTTACGCAAAATAAAACTGGGAGAAGTACCATGGTACTATAGAAAACAATCAAATTTCTGTAAAATAAATGCAAATCTTAAATTGTTTTGTACCTCAGGTTTCATATCTGCCCTTGTCCTGGCAATACAGCGTTTCTTGTTGAGGTCAAAGGTCACACTGATGATGCCCCTCACCTGGAGTAACAGCCTCATACATACATCTCTGTCGTGCTACAAAGATTCGTTGAATGTTAATAATATTTGTGTAAACATCAAGTTATGCAACTTTCTTTCATCCTCAATGACAAGACATAAATATCAAATTATCCTCTTTCTGATTTTCTAACACTTCACTATGGCAGGAAAACTTTCACAAATTGGTACCGTGCAGTACACTTCTGCATATGTACGGTTCAGAAAGGCTTGCTTTTCCCTTTTTGGTCTCCTAGGCTTTTTGGATGACCAAAACAGCTGCCTTCTTTCCATGAAATTTCTACTCTAAATGTTACTTCTCATGGCCACCGACTTCCATAAGTTCCACCAGCTACCTATAAACTTAGTAACATCCCTGTATACATATTATCACTGTGTTACTGTCACTGTATGGTGATAACCAGCTTGGTAATGTTCAGTTTAGAACTGAACTGAACAATACGTTTTATTCACTGAGCATTTTCTCAAAGGTAGTGACTCTCCAGTTCATTGAGGTAGCTAAACCGTAGTACACAGTAATGAACTGATCAGTACAGTTCATTTACCATACAATACTGCTCAGTCACATTCCTCGTAGCACTGAAGAATCATAATATTAATAATGAATTTTCTTTACCCTCGGTAGCCAGTTTGGCTATTAGCTAATCTTCCAAAAGTTACAGTACTGGCCACAATATTTATCCGAGCAGTACTGTTTGGGGTCCATTCCTTTCATTTCTATGTAGATGCGGATGGATAAACTTAAAGTACAGTGAAAGCTCATGATGGAAGTTTATGGTCACATGGTGAAATATATATATCTGTGATTCTATGTGCATTGTATTCAACATGAAGTTTTGTTCCAGTTTTAACAAAAGACCTAGTATTACAGAACAAAATCACTTCCATATTAGATACTATACCTTGTCAAGCATTCCTCGAATTTGTAGAATGATTGTTTTTGAGCGACTAGTGTGTTTGCCAAGAAAACTCTTGCTGCAATTCATGCTACTGATTCTCCTGTAAAATATAAATTGGAGAGAATGCTATTCAGTATTACAAACACGGAGCTCATACAAACATGCAGCTGATTGATTATTTAAAATAGCACACCTGTACAGCAAGAAAGGCTGAAGTTCATCTGGCTTATTATTTTTAACAAATATCCAGATACGCCTCAAATGAATTTTAGAAAAAATTGGGAAATCTAAGATGAACAAAAAATAAAGGATGTTAGGCAACAAATTTTGGGGTAATTAAAATGAGCAAAATAAGGTTCTCCCAAATGGGTGCTCAAACAGATCAGGTTTGTTGAGAAACGTTGGTCACAATAATAGAGGATTCTGCCATACCTGCTGTTGTTGTTGTTACTGTGATCTTTGAGTGGTGTGGTGAGATCTGTCTCTGATAATATGGTGTATAAGTTCTCTGCCAACTTCTCAATATCCCTACTCTTCTTTCTGTTACAATACAAAAATAGTACAAATCACAGCGTCATCTCTTTCTCAACACCAGGGTAAATTTGGAATATACCTTACAGGCCGCCAAGACTGATACAGAACACTTATGATGTGCCTGGTCTCGTATTGATCTGGTCCAAAACAAATTTACTTTGCGAGCCTGTGCAACATTTTCAAATGAAGTTACGGCTGTTCCAGAAAATAGTACAAGGGATGAGGGGTAGGGGAGAGGGAGATTTTTCAGTTCTCTGGTAAATGTGCAGTGGGGGGTATACAGTCATATAACATTAGAGAGATCAGATAAATGTTATCAGGAAAAGTTGTCTTCCCCCTAACCTATGTACTTTTTTCTGGACAGCTCTTACTGACCAAACAGGGAATCAATGTAGACACTAGAACTTCGCTTGTAAGATATATGTAAGATATATGGCAGATCTAGTCATGTGCCAGGTCGAGTGTATGAAATGTCTATACTATATTATATATCAGAACACTTAATAATTTATAAACCAGTTGTTCAGACTGGTTGAAATAAATCTTCACATGCAGCTGCTAGACCATAAACGAAATAATTATATCTTATTCTGAGAGATTTTGTAAATTCAAACACCATTATTTATATACTTTGATATAAGGGAATCTAGTTGATCTAGCAGGCCCATCGAGTCTTTCAACTTGGTCCGGTTCTCTGCAGTCTCTGCTAACAAAGACAAAGTCTGTGAAAACAAATATACATTATTAGGGAGCATCAAAATAATTCATTTAGCATCATTGTATAATTTACCATTGATGCCGGTTGAAATCACATCAGTACAATTTGATTGTTAGAGAAAAATGGTTATAATTATGCAGTTTGGTTTAATGTTTCCCATCATGCATATTGCAAAACAAATAATTTTAACAGGAATTCACAATGAACCAGAATTTCAATACTTTCTATCCAGATACTTCAGTTCAAGTAAGTAAATCATGTGTACTGTACCTCTAGTGATAGTCTGACAATGTTACTGTCCTTGTTTGACAAAACCATAATCAGCCCACCAAGACATGTGTTGTCCTGAAAAAAAAAGTCAATTTACTACATTAATATATGTAGTACAAAAAAAAAAATGGCTGAAGTCATTACAGATGAAATTATTACAGATGACATACAGATGAAGTCATTTTCCCACAACATATTATATATACAAAGTATGCAATGAGTTCTGCACTCATTTTGATGTTCAACATTCCTTCAAATTCAATCACAAGATTTATAATAGACACTGATTCACATCCTACTCCAGCTCATACATTATAATTTAAGGGTGACATTATATGGGAAGACCCTCAGATAGTAAAGTGCAGCCATGTCCATGCCTCAACAATTATGTTCTATTACGCTATGGCGTCATTATCTATTGTAACGTAATGACGTGCACATCTATTATAACGTAATGGCGTTCACCATGAACATGTAGATAGATTCTAGACCAATCGTGAGCGTACATATCTAAGCTTCCAACTGACAACTTCGTCAGTTGCTTAATGTTATTCACATTCGACATGTATTCTCCTTCAGTAAACCGACATTAAGTATCTCAGTCTATTCAACTCATCAGTCTTCATTCTGTCCATTTCAATTCGACATTGGTGACGTGACCAGGATGGAACTGACGAAACTGAGACCAGTCAGAGCAGTGCACAGAGGTGCCGTTACATGATTACTCAAACAACAAGAAGAGAACCCCGAAGACGTATCCGGATTGCTGGATAAGTTAACGACAAAAAGAGAAACGATTCAGGCATTGAATCAACAAATTTTAGAGGCGATTGATGCAGATGACGTTGAAGAAGAGATTCGTATTGCTGATGAATTTACCTGGTCATTGGACGACAAGATCCAACACATGAGAACGCTTTTGAGACCCAGCAATGTGGACCAAAACCAGTCAAATTTGGCACGTAATCGTGATTCGTTCGGAGCCATAGATGAATTGAGAATCCAGCGATTCATACGGAGTAATTTATACGAAACAGTCGACCTTTCCATCACAAACTACCAAAGCTCACTCTTCCTACTTTCAACGGCGATATCCTTCAGTGGCAATCCTTGTGGGATTCCTTGAATCATCTGTTCATTTGAATTCCACTTTGACGAATGTTGAGAAATTTAGTTACCTTAGAGCGCAGCATATATACGATTCGACAATGCCATCACACCTTCTTAGAACCATGATTGACTTCGGAATGTCTTATATCTGATCAAATTCTGAGAAATGACTGATCATTTTGAATATGCTTATTTATGCTTTCAGTTGTTATGCACACATAATGTAGTTCATTCATGTGAATGTGGAGGTCAGTTTGAGCAAACCTGTATAAGAACTTGACGTTTCTTTGGATTGGCAGCCATAGCCTTCATGGCTACAATAGCATTGGTAGAAACCATGATGGTAGTAAATTCAAATCTGTGGAGAAAAATGAAAAATGATTGACAGGTGAATAAGCCATAAACAAAACGCACAATTTTTATTTGTTTTATTTAACATGTAAGATGTATCATAATAGAGAAGCTGTGAAAATAAAAACCTTGAATTACAAATACAACGTACACTCTTCTTTCAAAATATGGCTCATCTGTTGGTTTATTAATCACATCAAGGGAGACAATCACTACATCAAGACGAGGAAATGGATGAGTTATGCCCCTTGATGCGGTTTCAAATCTGAATATGAAAACAGACCAAATAATGGACAGACTTTTGTGTAGCCCTCACCAATATATATAGATTAGCAATGCAGATTGAAGAATGTACTTGTACGCAGAAAAAGTGTATTAGGGCCTCCGTAAGCTGAACAACTGCAAAAATACAAAATTGTACCATTCATCGCTCAACAGTCAACCACTGGCACTGTCCTCAACTTCTCATGTACACTGCACCGTCTCAGACTCAGTTACATATCGGCTGATCGGTCGTTTTCACTCAAGAATCACATATCATGCGTTTAAAGAACGCATTGAATGATATCTATAACTAAAGTCTTATCATACTTACCGTGTGAATGGAGAAAACACAAAGAATGTCCACGAAAAAATACGAGTTGTCGATTTCTGATCAAAATCCGTCTCGAATTTACCACTCAAACGGCCGAGACTCTGATTGGTCAACCTCGTTCCGAAGCCCGCTGTGATTGGTTTATTCCAAAAATGTATCGTGTCGTCACGTGTTTTCATTCAAACTTACCAGAACCACATGGCTGTTGGTTTGTTGTGAACAAGACGGTGTAAGTTGAGAGTTTATTGACGATAACGAAGGTTTTGTTGATGAATGCATCTGACAGTCGAAACAATAATATACACGTAATCAATTTGTACTCAACGAATATTCTCGGATTAATGTTGACTTTTCGCTTAGTAATTTCGGTCGACTGCCAATGAAAGCACACACCCGATGCCATCGACCGACTCTGCCATATTTGCATTAAGGAACCAAATCTCTTCCAAATCAGTGAAATGGCCTGCATGATCCTGTACAGTGTACTAGCAACAACAACAAAGCTAATTCGTACTTTGCAGTTGCATTATAGCAATTTGGCACTGACCCTGAATAGAATAGCCAATGAAAGCACACACCCGATAGCCCGAAAACATAATTTGCCTGGACTCACATTTACAGTGGAACACAACCCCCCCACCCCCCAAAAAATAACAGGGTTTTAAGAATTTCTCCATTTAATTTCATGCCATGGTATCGGAAAGACAATATAGCTGATATAAGTGAACAGTTCAGAACTTCTCTTGAATAATAAATTATTATTCCAAGAGAAGTTCTGAGCTTATCCTTTCCATTTGCAGTCTGACAGAAAAATCACCATCATTCTTTAAGGCCTGCAATTAGTGTTTACACCAGGATCCTATAAAAGCCGGGTTAGATGCAGGATTTTCGCCAAAGTCCTTGTTTGAAAAAACTAATTTTGCAAAATGGCTATATCACTCAAATGGTGTTGAACATGCCAAAACGTTGTCAGTTTGTGTTCTTTTAGTGTTTTACACAAACTACTGTGCCTTTTGCCCCTGATATTCACTTTAATCTATGAGTTTTCTAAAATAAAGTCATTTGATTTTGTGAGAAAATGGTCATTTGATTTTATAGTTGTGTCCTTTATAAGGATGCTGTGAGACCCTGTATCTAACTCTGAAAAGTTAGTCCAAAAATATCACAAGGTGAACCTAATGATTGTAAATGATCACCTCACATTGTAAACATGGTAAACCAGTGGAGACAGTGAATGGGTAGCCTGGCTGATTTCTGTATCATGAGTACGGTACCGGTATATGGTACGTTTATAAGACAGACAATACACATTCATTCTTACTGACTAAAGCTGAAAAAAATACATGTAGATCAGTTTTAGAAACATGAAGATGACTTCTTCTTGGGTTTGACCTTAGATCTGTGCTTTAGATGCAGCACAGGACAGGCACCCTAGAAGCCCAAGACAAATTGATTGTTTACAGTAGCTCATGAAAAGGGGAATGGGGAGTAAAAATAGGGCAGAGTGGGGGGCTGGGGTACGGTAGTTCAACAAGCTAAACCCTAGAAAATTAAATGTCAGTAGGATTAAATCTGTTGAACTGCGGGCGGGGGTAGTTGTATCATAACTGATACCAATAGCCGTCTAATACAGGCACAGCTTTCTCCACAGTATTGTGTATAATACATTTCTTTTTGAAATGGCATCGACAAAACAATAATACATTTTGATACGAACGTTGTTAAAACAGCTGGTATGGCAAATCCTGTTCAACCAGTTTTGTTTCCTGTGTAACAGTATGTTATCATATATGCTCAAATGCTTCTCTTTGTCTTCTCAGACTAACAACACTCCAGACATCTGTTGTTTTCATCAGCTGCACAGGCTACTAAAATCATTCTTATCACAACAGGTGTACAGAATATTACTACAATCAAAGTACATTAACCACTCATTGTTATGGCTCTATTCTTCAAGACTTCAGGATTTCAACCTTTGCTCAAGATTTTCAGTTTCCGAATTGGTGCCCTAATGCCAATGGTGTCTTTTTGTTTTACTCCAGGACAGCCAACCCAACCCAGCCCCTATTATTCAGCTGTGCGTACAACATCCATACATGTCCATGTATAAGCTAATGTAGAATTTTGAGATTTCTTATTGAAAGCCTGGTGAGTATCAACATAATTTAGGTCTGATTAATATGGTTCATCAGCCATCAGCGCAAACTCTTGTGACATTAAAATAACTCCCATTGAACATGTTGCACACCTTCCCCAGATGAAGTGATTATGCCACAGCATTTATTTACTTCTGCAATTGCTGAATACCATGGCTAATTGTCAGGGTTGGACATTCATATTTCTTTGGCATGTCAGTTTATCATTATATATATTCTGTGGTGTTCAGTGTTTTGCCAAATGTACTATAATGATATCACTATTGCATTTATATTTATTGCATCCTGTCTTAGTTATGTTTATCTATCTACCATATTACATATTTGTTTGTCTCAACCATTTCTATCTATTATTTTTGAGTTGCAGTACATCACCACTGTATGATCAAAGATGGATGTGTTAGAACACCTGATCACTGCCCTGAGAACAGTACTCGACTATATCGGTGTAGATATACAAGATTTGGTTGGTATCTTCTTTTGTATATAAGTTCACATTATAGTTTTACGATAGATTATAATCAATATTAAAGATGTAATCAGTCTCAAAACTGAAGAAATTTTTTTACTATCATTCTCATCCGTTTTCTCATGAATGCAGCTAGACCCGAGTTGTGGCCGAATACACTTCTGTTTGTACATGTACCTGTTGTAACAGGTACTGCTGTAACTGCTGTTTTATATGCATTTCTGTCTTTTCTGTAAGTGTTTTACTGTCTGTGTTATGTTTTATTATGGTTGTATCATGTTATCATCTCTGTTATTGGGTCCTTTGGGCCTGTATGAGAATGATTAAATAAACTAAACTAACAAAATGTCACTCACTGAGTTTTAGAAAACTTTATGGCAGTCTAGATTTTGAGGCTGATTACATCTTTAACTCTTGCCCTGTCAGTTACAGATATATATGTAGTTATACCCGGCTTAACTGTACATTGTTTATATGGAGTGTTAGAACATTTTAACCATTCTAGGAAATTAGAAATTCAAATATGGATGATTTGTGTAGCTGACCTGTTTATTTTGTATTTCAATATCGATCTTCTTCAGCCACAGCCAGAATGGTTGAACCAAGGACAGAGTATACGATATCGTACCCTGGTACGACTCATCGCTACGCTTCTCCCTCCCAAACCTGCTCGTCGACTCCATCTGCAGGTAAATTAGTTTTTGGAGAACATGACCATTTGTCCGGGTTGCTACATGTCGTGTAATTCTGATGGTGGTAGCAAAGATGAGGGGAACTTAATCATTAGAATGACTGAATGACCTATCCTGTATATACATGATATCATAAGGCTATTAAAGTAGAAGTATGACACCTGGTAGCTATTGGGTGCTGTCTAACAGACAACAGTCAGGTGTGTTTTGCGCCGCACCTGAATCTATAAATAACATACCCGTTAGATTTAATGTTTGACCTGACTGCATTTTCGGATTCAACTTCAAGCAAGCAGCAGACATAACTCCCAGCATGCTGTAGCCACAACTGTTCCTATCAATAATGCCTTCGGATGATAGTCACAAATGGCGTTCATTGATCTCCGTGTGCTATAACCCATACCATATAAAAGTTCATTTTGATGCTCCTTACCTGTTATATTCGGGAAGCTGATTCCTTCTTTTCCACACTTGTCGCTTTTATTCAAGTTTCCGTCGCTGGTGATCAGCTGTACACGAGCCATTTTCACATTGACCCTGACCTTCCCCATGTTACGGTAGACGCCATATTGCGTGTATGGGCCACTACACATGCGCAGTTACACAATATGGCACACGGAGATCAATGAACGCCATTTGTGACTATCATCCGAAGGCATTATTGATAGAAACAGCTGTGGCTAAACATGCCGCAACTTTCAGGTAGAATCCAGCTAATTTGAGTGCCAACTGAGAAAGAGCCACTGATGTCATCGGTCATAAATGTGATGTAATCAATGAAAGCTGGGGATACTGCCTTGGGAAGAAATGAATAAACAAAGCCATACTTCTAGTTTGATAGATGATATATATGATCCTTATATTTTATCAGGTGCAGATCCGGGATGTCATCGGGTTCAAATGCCTCGGTTTCAAATCCCCCCACTACACTTCCGCTAAGAAAAAATACAACAACAACAAAAGAAAAACGGGGGACTGGACAGGAGAGGCTGTCCTTTCAGAGCTGTTAATCGTTAACTTTCGGCTTCTAAAATGTTAACTGTGAAAGGAAATGAATAGGCTTCCGGACTTAATATTCATAGATATACCGGTACTGACTGAATATGTTTTCAGGATGCACCATCGGAAACAATGATGGTGAACATTCTATTTCGTTAAAAGTGTCCTTAACTTTCCAGCATCTTCTTCAAAGAAGGGAAATTATTATGTCTACAAACAAAAATGTCCACAAATAGCAATCAGTCGTGGCTCATCTACATTTCCGAGCAATACCCGTAGACTAATGAGCATCGACCAATTTTATGATTTTGTCTTCTGTCTCCGACATGCTCCTCACATTTTGGATGATCCCAAATACTACTGGTGTTCTTTAATATTCTCTTTGCGAAACAGTTTGGATGTTGATTTATATAAAAAAAAATCAACTTTCAGCTTCGATGTCAATCTATTTGACATTTGTGATTTTGTCCTATTTTTTTCACTTTCAAAGCGAAAAATTGTGAATCTTTTTACCCTCATAAATACTTGCCAATAGCCTCCAACTTGCACCAGAGTGTGGGAAATGAAGCCTAGAATTTCAAAATTTTCTGGGGGAGCATGCATCCAGATCCCCCTAGCAAGAGAACATGACTGTTTCAAGTAACACTCTCTCTGCCAGTGAAAACAGTAACACAGATTTGAAATTGATTCTAGACATAACTAAAAAAAGGTAACGAAGAAAACAATTCGATTACAGGAGTCATCTCCCTTGGCTGAAATGAACATGACATGTTTTGGGCCACCTTTTCGCTCCCAAACAAAGTATTTCGACACTTAAACAAGGCTACCACGCCATTCTAGACATATTGAACCTGACATAAACATTACTGAAAAAGTTAATTAGCCACATTCCGAGAGAAGTTCAAGTAATGAGAAACAGAAAATTATATACATACCTTTATTTGTGGTCTAGTTGCTTGAAAACTAAGATATAGAGGTAATCGCCAAAACCATTACATAAATTTTGCATATTCAGCTCCTAGAAACTAGGTTATAATTGAAAAATTATAAAAATGAGCAACCAGGAAATTATTAAACATTAACAAAAAACACCAACACGGCAGAGCATTGTTATTGTTTTCAGTAATGAGACATTCAGATTGGAACTTTGTTTGTAAATTTGGTATTTAAATGACCCCCCCCCCCCACCCCCACCCCCGATCACTTACGTGGTACACCATTTGGAGAAATGTCAAGAAAACACTTTTTGTCCGTTACTGGAATAATTGATAGTCAACTTGTTCTACATTTCTACAGTATCATTTTAACATTTACTCACGACAAGTTAATACTCTTGTCTTACAGCCACAGTTGATTGGTCACTGTGATCGGTTTGGTGGTAGCATGGAGAGTCTGTTATCTACACTATCAGACCCGCTAACAGACATGGATGATCTCAATGGTGAGGACCTGGTCTGGGTCGAGGAGGACCTCGGGGACAACTGTATACAGTTAAGGTAATAAATTGAATCATGTACTGAGAGAAAACTTTATTTAGGACATGAGGAGATGGCATCAAGGGTATTCAGTATTCAGGAAAACTATTTTGCCAATTGGATGCAGCTAGACTTTTTATCAAACGTGAAAAAAAACAAGAGGTAAATTCAAGTTGTCATATATAATTCTCGAAAGCCAGCTACTTTTATTGCCAGATGAGAAAGCCTCAAAGGTGGCATAAGTCACAGATATCATGTAAACAATGGGTGCTGGTAGAGTGCTGTGAGAGGAATCAAATAGACAGTCATACCTTCTAGTTTTATAGATTTCTGGTTGCATCAACCTGCATGTTGTTTGCAAAGTTTACCTGGAAGCCAGTAGACCATATTGCTGTTTTCAATAGCGACATGTGCAAACTATTGTCTTTTTTTTCACAGAGCTAAACACCGCAATGAGATGATGAACAGTCATTGTGTTGAAGAGATGGAGGAAGGAGTGTTTGTTCTTCGTCACCAGCCTGAAAGGACGTCAACTCCCATTGGTCACTCAGTGTCACATGTCTCTATGATGTCACAGGCTGATCCAGCAGCCATGATGAAAATCTCCATACTTGAAGATGAATTGACAAAACTCCGACAACAAATAGCCCAGATAGTTGTAGCTCAAGAACAAGTTAACTTTCAAAAGTCAACTTGCCTGTTAGGTACAGGTGAATAAATATACATGTAGACTCTGTGGTGAAATGCAAAGGTTTTTAGATTTTCCTTTTCACATTTCCAATTAAATAATGACTGAAATATGGATTTACATGTATCTACATTCTTTGGTTCCATTGAAGTATTTTTTCCTGTTGACACCCCAAGCCCAGCTGAATACAGTCTCTGGAAAAAGTTGTCACTTATCTTTTCTTTATTGTGCCATCCCATACCGATGAGCTGCTCGAAAACTGGCCATGCAATAAAATGCTGAAATTTGTGACGTCACAAAAACAATGTCAGATAAGCAATGCAGATTTCCCTATCTGAATTTTGTCACACTTCAAATACCGGTACTTTCATCAGAACCTCTTTATTTAATAACTAGATTTTCATCATCAAATAACCCATGAAAAGTATAAAGGAACACATGAGAACCTTTGTATTTCATCTTCAGTTATACTCTTAGTTATATATGATAGAAATTAAATATTTTACCATGAATTGAGTCAGAATATTCTCTTGAAAGGTTAGCTACTTCCATTTTATTGACTTTTACTGTCAATGATGGTATTGACCTTTACTGTCAATGATGGTATTGACCTTTACTGTCAATGGTGGTTTGACCTTTACTGTCAATGATGGTATTGACCTTTACTGTCAATGATGGTATTGACCTTTACTGTCAATGATGGTTTGACCTTCACTGTCAATGATGGTTTGACCTTCACTGTCAATGATGGTTTGACATTTATTGTCAATGATGGTATTGACCTTCACTGTCAATGATGGTATTGACCTTTACTGTCAATGATGGTATTGACCTTTACTGTCAATGATGGTTTGACCTTCACTGTCAATGATGGTTTGACATTTATTGTCAATGATGGTATTGACCTTCACTGTCAATGATGGTTTGACCTTCACTGTCAATGATGGTATTGACCTTTACTGTCAATGATGGTTTGACCTTCACTGTCAATGATGGTTTGACATTTATTGTCAATGATGGTATTGACCTTTACCTTCAATGATGGTTTGACCTTTACTGTCAATGATGGTTTGACCTTCACTGTCAATGATGGTTTGACATTTATTGTCAGTGATGGTTTGACCTTTACTGTCAATGATGGTATTGACCTTCACTGTCAATGATGGTTTGACCTTCACTGTCAATGATGGTATTGACCTTTACTGTCAATGATGGTTTGACCTTCACTGTCAATGATGGTTTGACATTTATTGTCAATGATGGTATTGACCTTCACTGTCAATGATAGTTTGACCTTCACTGTCAATGATGGTATTGACCTTTACTGTCAATGATGGTTTGACCTTCACTGTCAATGATGGTTTGACATTTATTGCCAATGATGGTATTGACCTTTACCTTCAATGATGGTATTGACCTTTACTGTCAATGATGGTTTGACCTTCACTGTCAATGATGGTTTGGCATTTATTGTCAGTGATGGTATTGACTTTTACTGTCAATGATGGTATTGACCTTTACTACAATGATGGTATTGACCTTTACTGTCAATGATGGTATTGACCTTTACTGTCAATGATGGTATTGACCTGTACTGTCAATGATGGTATTGACCTTTACTGTCAATGATGGTTTGACCTTCACTGTCAATGATAGTTTGACATTTATTGTCAATGATGGTATTGACCTTCACTATCAATGATGGTTTGACCTTCACTGTCAATGATGGTATTGACCTTTACTGTCAATGATGGTTTGACCTTCACTGTCAAAAAATGATGGTTTGACATTTATTGTCAATGATGGTATTGACCTTTACCTCCAATGATGGTATTGCCCTTTACTGTCAATGATGGTTTGACCTTTACTGTCAATGATGGTTTGACCTTCACTGTCAATGATGGTTTGACCTTTACTGTCAATGATGGTTTGACCTTTACTGTCAATGGTGGTTTGACCTTTACTGTCAATGATGGTTTGACCTTTACTGTCAATGATGGTTTGACCTTTACTGTCAATGGTGGTTTGACCTTTACTGTCAATGATGGTTTGCCCTTTACTGTCAATGGTGGTTTGACCTTTACTGTCAATGGTGGTTTGACCTTTACTGTCAATGATGGTTTGACCTTTACTGTCAATGGTGGTTTGACCTTTATTGTCAATGATGGTTTGCCCCTATGCTGACAAGGATTTGTAGAATTCAAATCTGCATTCTGAATTACTGGTGCATATATGATGCATGTTCCGGTTGTTCAAGTCAGCTCAAAATTGAATTCAATCACCCCCAAATATTTGGATAAAATACAGTCTTCTGTTTTTGATCACCAGCTAGAATCAAAGTAATAACAGAGATAATACATTATCTGCATTCTTTTTATACCATTTTGTTGACTTTCTGTTCCTGTCCCAATAAATTTGACCCCCCCACACCTCCCACCCCGCCCTGATGACATATTGGGAAATTTCATTTCCTGTCATAGAATAGTTAGAATAGTAGATGATGGTAATGAAAGAAAATAAATCTCTCTTCTAAATGATAAAACTTGTGAAACAGCTCTGGTTTTTCTCCTGCAGTTTGAACTCCTGATTTGTAATAAATTTGTACCATGCCATTCTCTTATTTATTATGTGTATTTTACCTTGTAGATTCTCCATCAATAATTGTGGCTGACAGTGGACATCATGAGATGGAGATGTCAGAGATGCTAACAGACCAAACACAGACCCCTCCCTGCCCTCCGCCGGCACCCCCATCTATACCAGTCGCCCCTAGACTACCCCCTCCACCACCATGTTTCACTAACACTCCTCCCTCGTCATTAGCATCCAGACATGGTCAACCCACACT
This sequence comes from Hanleya hanleyi, assembly GCA_036873755.1. Classification (NCBI taxonomy): domain Eukaryota; kingdom Metazoa; phylum Mollusca; class Polyplacophora; order Lepidopleurida; family Hanleyidae; genus Hanleya; species Hanleya hanleyi. The sequence continues at coordinate 72,494 of JAVTVY010044961.1, forward strand.
GTCAGAAATGCTCAGGAAGGTAACATTGCTTTTTGAGGTTGACAACTTTATTTAAAGCCTGAACTGTTAAGCTTTTAATTTTTGTCTAAAATGTTGCTTACATACATCTTGTGTTATGTGATATAACTGTTATATGATTTTGGGGTGAATATATTTTGCTAAATTGTACTAATAACAATATTGAAGTTATCCCATTATAAATCTGTATTGAAAGTTTCATCGCTTGTCTCTCTTTGCTCGTTCTGACATTATAGAGGTCTCCTTCATTCAAGTTTTAGTTATTGTATCATTTTACATGACATGCTACGCCCGATGAATGAGTGAGGACCACTGTAACGTCATTACATTCCAAAATCAATGGGAGGCAGTCGATGACGTTTTTGAAAGTTGTGGCTCCCATTTTCTGGTGGAAAAAGTTTTGATTTACCGTATCGTACATGTATACTCAGAAGAAGAAAACAATCCAGATGACTATTACCACACATACGTAAACAACTATAACTGCAAAGGCCTTGATTTCTGACATTTTAGCAGAATATTGGAAAGCTTTGCAGTTCACATTTAAGGATACCTGTCAAGTGTTTTTGTATATTTGCACAAGATGCCACTTGAGATTGCATTCTGTGCACACACACCCATACGTATCACCACCTGGAGGACAAATCAAAATTTTGTTTTCACTCAATAAGAAATGCGTTCACGTATTCTGCACAGGTGTAGTATGTGGATACCTTAATTGCCACAATATGTTGTTTGTTTTGGGACAATTGGGATTCTTGCTGCAGCAAAAATTCTTGTGGCATTGAAATATTCCTCATTCAACACAATGTTAAAAACTGCTGAAGCAAAGTTACTTTTGCTACAGCATTGGCCTCAGCATTGCTGATTGCAGTGGCTAATTGAGGAGACTGCCAGTGGTTTCATCTGCATGCCCATACAATTTTCAGACAATTAAATTAGAATGACTCAACGGATTCTCGCAGATTTTTTGTGTGGATTCCCCTAGCCCCTCTTATTCCATCCATGCGCCAACTTAAACTTCCGTTTCTACAACCAAATATTAGAACGACTCACTGTATGGATTATCTACACATTTGTTAATGATATGGATATCTTTTGTTGCAGCCACATTCACCCTTGGGTGGCACAACATAGAGGCCAAAATTAAAATGTTTTTCCCATACTGGAAAATCAGAATGACATAACTGATCCTTTCTAAATTTGGTATGTGAATATCATGCCACAAGATATCGCTTGGGATCACCTTCGGTCCACATCTACCCATAGGTGGCACCACCTGGAGGCCAAACTTGAAATTTCATTTCTGGAATCTAAACCTGTTCAGTCTCAATTACATGTATATTAAGGCTGAATCAAATTATTCCCAAGCTTCACAGCACTTTTTGAAGATTGATATTTTTCAAATTTGATTTCTTTTACACAAACCAAATATATCCATAGTTTTCTGGTAAATAGATGCAGTTTATTACAATTCGCATGAAACAATGTTCTTTGAGTTTCAGTCTTCAACAATACTCTTTTCAGAGAATGAAAACAATATTGGCACAATCCTCAAAAACATTATTTTGGCAAGCTTTTGTGAGGCAAATGTAAGTGTCAAAATAGAGAAGAAAAAAAAGTTTACATTGTTTTTTCCTGCTGTCAGTAATAAATTGTTTACCTGTGAAATTAGAAATTTATTTTATTCAGGCTGACATCTTGATTTTTCTCTTTCCGTTCTACCTTCCTATTCTCCTTCTGTTCTACCTTCCTGTTCTCCTTCCGTTCTACCTTGTTCTTCTTCCGTTCTACCTTCCTGTTCTCCTTCCGTTCTACCTTCCTGCTCATCAACAGCAAGATTTTTTGTTTTCAGAAAAGAGAGCAACTAGAGAACCCTGATCATGTGGATACCCCTAAAACTGGTTCCTCTACAACAATGTGTGATGTGCTCAAAGGATTGGGAACTATCAAACTTAGAGCTGTTGAAAGGTTTGTTTATTAAAGCATTTATAGAAGATGACTGGTCCAGAAAAATGTATATGGCCGGGTGGGGATTGAGGAATACAGATCTATGGCACACTATATATTTAGCGTTTGAGTCCTCTGCTTTGGATGTGTTTAACATTGGGAATTTTGATGAAAGTTGTATAGGTGATGGGTCAGGAAAAAGTGCCCCCTGTTCTATGTACAGTTTTCTGGAACACCCGAAGCGGTCAGCAGACAGATTCAGGGCTTTTGCCTTCGTGCTTTCTCACCGCTTGTGTTTTGGATGATAAACCACTCACTGTTTTGTGTCTTGGATGATTAACCACTCACCGCTTTGTGTTTTGGAGGAAAAACCAATCTTGCATCAGAATTAAGCATTCAGAGAAGAGAAGATCTACCAACTTCAACTCCCTCTACTATGTAGGCATCGATTGATGGGAATTCGGAAGTTTATAGTTATATCATTTCAGCTTGTCGTACTTTGTTTTCAGTGCAGGAATTGTGTATATCAGATCTCCCAAGATTAAGTTATTAAATATATGCTGTACCAAGTCTATTTCATACAACCATGAAAAAATTCAGTGGAAGACTTGCACAATATTGATTGTGAAAGAATATTGATTGGTCAATTGGTTATATTTCATCGGCTACACAGATCGATAGGATCGACTTCGCCTTGATAATACAAACTAAACATTGCCCCAGACATTAAGCAGGTTAAGAGGCCACAGGTTACAGCTTCAATACGTTTTTCAACACATCTGTTTTATTGTGTTAATTTTTTCAATTTTATATCATTTTTCAAAGAAAAAGATATCAACTTCCTGTTTACACAGTCTCTGTATGTTTTCATGCAAAGTATACAAGGGGTATTTGGAAGAAACCTTTAAAGGTATACAAGAAAACAAACTATTTAACCTCCAGACCGAAGAGCCCTCATATCCCTGATCTTGTTCAAAAGTTACTGTTTGCTGAGGTGATATATGCCAGTATTAGCCCAGTGACGAGGTTGACCAGTGACATGTGAATATGGGGGGAGGATATCAATTCTTTCAAAATTGCCGGCGAGTTCAACTACCTTTGCATATTATACTGTGTTGCTGTGCCACATGGTTTACTAAGTCGATGTTGTTCACAGTGGTGAGAACATCGCTCGAAACGATAACATTAAAATTTTGCTTGGTTTTACAGATCTCCTGGTGGAACGCCTATAAGGGAGAAACCCCGACAAACCAATCACAATGATCCAGCCTTCCTCATTGCTCAGGCGCTCAAGAAGAAATTTGCTTTCCGAAGCATTCACGAGAGTCCTGAAACTGACAAGGAAAATGATTTCAGCTCATCATCGACAGAGAATACTCCACGAGCTCCGGTAAGTTCAATAGAAACGTTTCAAACTGTACGGTTGAAACAACTGTCGATGTCAGGCAAAATAACGCCGATATATTCTAATACATCATAGGACAGATTTGAAATCGGTCATATTTACATCACATGGACACTTCGAGTAACTTGAGCTCACCATAATGTTGTATAAAAAGTATAGGCGGTTGCAAAAAATGTAAAAATAAATAAATCTTCCCAAGGCCTTGTCTCCTCGAACATTTCAGAATACTTCTTTAGGTGTTAATCACCTTTTTATTTTCATTTGACTGATTCGGATGGCTTGTACAAGTGGATCTATAGCTCTGGTGTCCTGATGTCATGAAACTCTTGCTGTACCCATCTTCACACAGGTGTGCTCTGAAACTGTTCATGGATGTATTGTTGCATCATCATAGCATGGTGGCATCATGATTCCACCATTGCGACACTGCCATTTTAGCTCATCTGCTGTGCATGAAGTACTACACTTACTGCTTCAGCTTGGCTTCCATCTGAGGGTCCTTGTCTATTTGACACATTCATGTAGCAGTGATTGTTTCTGTCTATCAATGGTTTGGCTCAATGGCAGCTCAGGCAGAAATCACCCCGTGTATATGTTTCAAAACAATGATCTAAAAAAACAGGTGGTATTGATATGAACATTGTTTTTAAAATAGATGCTGGATGGTTTTTGCCATTGTTGTCTTAGGCCAAACAAAACCATTGATTGGTAGAAATTAAGAGACTAAAATGTGTCAAATACATAAGGGCTTTCAGCTGGATGTTAATACTGATGCGATAAACATAGTAAGACAAAATATTGCGAGGGGTGCATCCTTTATCGGTGTTACACGGACATCGACAGGATTTCTTGAGAGGAGGTCGTTTCCTATGCTTATTTATTAGAGCCCACTACTATGCTGTCCAACACAAGAAAATAACGTACTGCTCATGGAACACGGAAGCATTTGCACCCAATGACCCTTGATTCCTAGTAACGCCCTTGTTTTGGGTGATCAATGTCCACACATAATAAAGAAAATTATGTAGCTGTGATTAAGGGAAATTACTGAGGTGGGACAGCATATGCCTATGCTTTATACTTTTTTGCATGATGCAGAGAGAGAGAGAATTAAGGTTTAATGTCGTGTTCAGCAATATTTCAGCTATACAGCGACTCACATGATGTTGACACTACCCCTGGGGATGGCTCATTTCACCCCCTCCCTTCAAGCATCTGAGTTTTACCTGTGGGTGAAGAAAATTGTTGAGCTGTGGATCTTATTGCTGCAGAGAACATGCTTGTTCTGTATGCCTGTATAAGCATCAGCCCCCCCCCCTCACCCCAACAGTGAACTCCCCATATATGATGCTAAATTTGTTAACAATGCGATCTTGTTTCTTTTCTAATATTTTCATAATATCCTGGAGATACAAAGTAATACAATGCATTTTCTCTTTCATTTACATCAGTTTGGACCACATTTATTGAAGAAGGCTCCACGGCGCCGTTCAGGACTATGCACCGACAGCACCGAGCAGATCCGGCCCAGTTTGGGTCCACTCAGAGATCTGAATGCCTGTTTCTGAAACTACTATTATTAAGTGCAACAAACTTCTTGTGGACCATGTGAAACCAGTTTATCGGACAGAAACAGTGACCTATGTGTATGAGGCAACTTCTTACTGTCTGCACAAATTCGTTTTCTGGCTGATTGTAATAATGTCTCACCACAGAACATGATCTGAAGTGTGACATTTTATTTGTGAAATCAGGATCGTGAAGCGTTCTCAAAGTGTTCATACATCAAAATGTTGGCCTATTTTGAGACTGATTATTTGATCTTTGTTGTTTTCCATTCTAATAGTGGAGTCTCTGAACTGTCACTGTTAGAGTAATTTGCCCTTGCCCACTAGTGGGCACTCGAGACGGAGCTGACAGATTGTGTGATTGGATAGCTCGAAAAGAGATAGGGAGTCATGAACACAGTGCACTAAATTGAGCAAAACAGCATTTCCAATAACTTGAAGATTCAGATGGGTGGCAGGTGGCAGTACAGACCACCATTAGCATGTAATATTTTGTATTTGGACATATTCCTTGTTCAAGGCGACATTTCCTATTGTAATGCCAATGACATCATAATGTTACATACTTTGATAATGTCAGGATGCTATCATCATAGCCGATTGTTGCACAATGTCACAATACGAAATTGCCACAATAGTCCTATATTGTATGGCTTCTTGTCCTTCCCGACTCCAATGCCCACTGGTGGACAGGGGCAAATACTCTTACCATGACAGTTTGGAAACTTCTGTTTTCGAATGGGAAGTTGGAATTTTCTGTGCCACACAAGAATTTGTGACATAAGGTACCATCATGTACTATTAACTCGGTTGTGACATGATAAGTACGAATTTCAAACATCATGTATCCATTTAAATTGTAATGGAAAAGTGCCACAAGATTCATTTGATGATAGATGCTTGAGAAAACAGCAGTTTCTCATTGAACTTTTAATTCAAAATTGTGTGCACAGGTATGAAAGGGTTTGCAAACATGAGATTTGTGTGCGTGAAATGTGTGCAAACTTTTGCACATAGATACGAATAGGGAATTGAGCTATTTTAAAACTGTTTCTCTGCTGCACTGAATACATTTCTAATTCGCTCTTATTTTAAAAGATTTCGAACCACCTAAGCTTCTAAATGGTTAAAGAGCTCAATACTAAACTGGATCTAAGAATGATCTAGGAATATTCAGTCATACAAGAGGTACTAACGGACTTGGGATGAATTCCAAGATTGGGCAATACGCCTGATGGCATTCACTTTTCTTCGACATAGAAAGCACAAATTAACACTACCTAATTGTGGTTTCTCAGAAGAGCTCATTCTTCAGTGCAAATATCGAGGATTGGACACATTCTCATAAGCTTGTATGAAATGAGAAAACTGAAGTACCCCATTCTCCAGGATATTATATATTACTTTACCTACGCATCACCTCTGCACCTTTGTACACCAAGTCAATGCTCCAAACTTGCCTTGATAAATGACCGAATCATTTATCTTCAGAATTTGGGGTGTACATGACAACTCATACCATTATCAAAACCAGTGTACGTGATGATGCCAACTACATGTATGTAGGGTGATGTAATCGTCTAGTAGCATCATTTTCCCCAATGCTGAGGTAGGAGTGATGTAACAGATGATAGCTCAACCAATAAATAAATCACTTCTATGATGAATTTTGGCTTGAATGACATCTCATGTCCATTTATTAATTTACATAATCATATGCAAGTCAACTTCTCCATTCACACTTCAGATTAGCCTTGATAGTTCAGACCACTGAAAGCATTCAAATACGAAGTTTACGATTATTTTGTACAGAGCCAGTGGGCTATGTCAAGGCTAATGGGGTTGGGTTATCCAGCGGACAGTAATTCACCCAACTGTTTTAACCACTGGAACAACTGCTCCCTCTATTTCATTGACTTACAATGACCAGATATGTTCATCAATATCCATAGTAGGTCCATTGTAAGTCCAGAACTTCGAAGCAGCAGCTGTTCCAGTGGTTAACTTACAAGTTAGGTGACTTTACTATTAGCTGGATAACCCCATTCGAAGTGCCAACAGGGAAGTTGAAGATGATAAAGGACCTGGCGCGATTTGATGGGGATTCGGCCCCCATGAGGTGCGGTTTGGAGTGCCAAAATGAAATATCGCGTAGGAAAGAAATTTTTCCGTTAGCTTAAAGAATATTATCTTGTCGTATGTTCAGAGTAATTGTCAGGCACTCGGTCTTGGCGTTCTTGAATAACAACCCATTGAAGAAGTGTATTCGTGCAAAATCGTCAGTTTTGGGGTAAAATAACTACCTTATTTTCTCTATAAACGTGTGAGGCCAGTCGAGAACCAAAACAAACTTTACAAAAAAATGTTAGTTGAGTCAAAACTTAATAGTTGTTCAAAGATGATTTTGGTTCTCGACTGGCTTCATATGTAAAATTAAAACTTTATTAGATGTATTCTTTCACGTGGAGTGCTGAACATTAAATGGGATAATTCAGGATAGCACGCCTGTCGCATTGCGCGGTGGTGTAATGGATAAGAGCGCGTTATTTTGAACTTCTTGCATGTGTCGATCGGGTTCGAATCCCATAAAGGGCTAACCGCATTTTTTTCTTGTCATAATTTATTGTCACTTCCGTCCCTCACTCCGATGCACATTCAGAATACGAGAAAGAACACAGTTATTATTTACATCAATATAGCATTAAAAAAAAATATGGATTTTGAAGATATTATTTTTCTGTGCATTTACGAATATGTGTGCCGTTATAAATGTAGCTCAGCATGAAAAGAACCAATTTACCTGCAAATAAAGCAAGGAATATTGTACTCAAGTGGGAGTTTATAAATCTAACTTCTATCTGAATTGTTCACAGTAAGCTCTCTATGACGCTTGAAATATTTACGATTTTGAATTGGGCTATATAAAGGTGAAATTGACAATGGTCGTTGTGTGCAAGCGAAGAAAAAAGGCCAAATGCGCAATATATCTGTTGAGCAGTCAGACTGGGGTAATACACCGCATTCGCAAGATGGTTTGATTTGCAACTCAGGCCGACAGAGGTTTTACAAATGGAAGAGAACTGGATGACCGATTGATGCTACGACACACCAAGCCCTATTAGCTGAAGGTAAGTCAGGCGGTGCCAAGTCTCCAAAGTAATAACATTGCTATAGTGTCTTGCGCCAAAAGTCACCGACGGTGTACTCTTTGCAAGTGCAGTAGGGGTAGATTTGTGGTGATACCAGGCTCGGCTTGATTGGATTTGTTTAGCAGCAAGATGTGTTGGTTCCCGCCGGTTGTAGACCAAACATCTCGATAGAAAACACGATGGGCGAATCGGTGGATGTAATGACACTGCGTCGACATTTCACAGACATGGATGCTGATGAAATCTCGACATTACTAGACAGAACGAGGAATCGAGTTGGTAGAAGTAGGAAGCAGAAGATCGACTTCGAAGATGTCGCATTATTATCGGATGATATTATGTTTTCATTGATATTCGTGGCACACGTCGTGATATAATATATACATAGCTGGTGCAAATGTTAACACTATCAACATGTAACGATCTGCCATCGACGAATCAACTTTTTTTTACATTAATGAAGTTTCAATTTTTCTCGCCAAATTAATGTGAAACGCTGACTGAGAACAGTGTGGCCTTACTCATACGGCAGCGCTTGTAAGGTATTTGGCAGTCCACCCAATCTCACTGAAGTCACGTGATTTGTAATGGTCGGACTGGTAAAAGTTGAAGAGGGGGCCAAAAGGCCGCAATAGCGTGCCATGTCCTTTACAACTCTCGTTTGAAGACAACTAGTGCTCGGACACACCAAGGAAAGTATATGTGTAGAAATGGACTTTGTGTATGGAGATGCCTGTCTGTGAGTACTGCATAACTACAATGTAATTTGTACATTGGTCACATAGCTCTCTATTTGTACTACATGTATCTAACTGTACTCTCTGATCTCGACTATATACTGATGTATATACATGTAATACACCAAACTTTGACTTTGTAAATAATACAGAGGCTTGAATCAATCAATAAAACTTGAATCCAGCCTATACACGTGTTTTCATATGCCGGCCCAGGCCTTGTTATTTGTTGAAATTTATGGGAATCCAAACGGATTCTCGCAGTCTAAATCTATGGGAATCCAAACGGATTCTCGCAGTCTAAATTCTATGGGAATCCAAACGGATTCTCACAGTCTTAATCCAAAGCTATCATTTCTATACAGATTAATAAAATTTGACAGTATAGCAATTGGGAAATCTCTTAGATTCCAATGAATTATTTTATGGGAGTGCTGATGACAATCAGATTCCCATGAATCGAAAGCCCCGTCGTGAGACGAGGTCATATATTGCAATAGCAAATTCTGCATGTCTGTTAACTTTTGCAAGCTGTGCAATCTCTCTAGTTCAACATTAATTTTAAAGACTGATTACAAACCCATGGCACAAGGACGAACCCTGGGGTATTCAATTTGAAGTCAAATGGTCCAGATCACTGGTTGAAAATCAATAAATCCTCGAAAATTGTTATGATAAGCTACAAGTGAGTCAGAGCTGTGGATTGTGATGGCAAAGAAGTCTAATGATTGAGAAGAAGATAAACCAGTACAGCTTGTTCTGTCATTTGATTGGTTAACTGGGACAAACCCGATAAACAGGAAGTAGCAATTACAGAATATGATTGGACAGTTGGTATTGTGCATATTTAAGCACATCCTCGCGAGCCAGTGTATTGATCGGTCTGTTAGGATCGATACACTGGCTTGGTTATACCCATACGAGTTCTGGATATGAATAGATCAAGGGTTTCCTCTAAATCCATCCAATCCGTGAGCATGCTAAGCTAGTTGATTAGGCCAATCCGCTGCAAGGTATGAGATGTGACAGATTTGAATTTCATCGAGGGCCATTGCTTTGATGTCAAGCTGAAATTGACATCGGAAGTCAGAGCGAAAACTGCAGGCTTGGGATACCGACATGCTAATTCAAAACAAACCAGAGGGGTGAAATGCACGAGATGGTATAACAGAAGCATCACTCAACTCATTTGAATCACTAAAAATGTCCAGGTAGATCCTCTGTGAGGATTTACCTGGACTTGTGCAGATGATTTAAGCAAAGAAACAACACTGAAGTGTAATCTGGGATTTCAGACGTCTAGCCTGTAACCATTTATTGATTCAGTCAGTCAAGTATTCCAAAATGTGCAGCCATGCATGTAATAAATAACATGGGAGTATTTCAATTTGTTAATTACGGTACTAATTAGAAAAAACATAGTTAAATCTGTTAAAAGGATCTTCATCCATGAAGATGTCATACATATCAGTACCATCACCTTCATGTATTGGTAATCAACATGTTATTCCTCATTGGAACTGAACAATTACATTTATATCAGTTAGTTTTAATGAAGTATAAATGGAATTGAAAAGACATTTTAACCTGCATCAAAACTGTGCAATATTTTCTATTTCTATACATGGATTAATTTAGGTACATGAAGTATTTGACATTATTGGGAGACATCAAAATGTCCTATCCATAGAAAATACTGAATCGTGGAAATATCGAAATTTGGAATGATATACGAAGAGTCAAAGAAGACTAGTATTTCATGACAACCTTGGTATATATTGTACCCTAGCAAGATCCATGAACTTGAATAAACGTGAAGTGAAATATAATCTTTACAGCAATGAAAATCGATGTATGATGAAGTATGCCAATGAGTGCAAGTACAAAACAGAGAAGCAGTAATATAGTCTAAATTATGTTGTGAAAGATTTCACACGAATGTTCATATGTCGAGTATCTAAATTGCAGCATCAGCTCATCTCCTGTGATGCATCATTCGATTGTTGCTTATAATCTGTGTGAACATGATACATGCCAATCTTACTGCACAACTATGTCACATTATGTGTTAAGGCCCGTTTTCACAGCATGTGTCGGGACAACCACAACTGCAAACCACAAATTTTGTGCAGTTCGGCGCATTTCCACAGCAAGCGTTATGACAGCGACACTCGCCATTCCAGCCATTCAACGGACGGGATTTCCCTCAACGTAACCGGGCTAACGATTTCTACCCCCTCCGATTGGTCGATAGTCCCGCGACAACACTTTGAAATAGCCCTGGTTCTAATTTTGTCGCACATCAAAATGTGGTTCTGATGTCGCCGCGACTGACGCGTGCTGTGAGTACGGTACCACACCATTGAATAACATGATGGCTATTTTTTGGATGTGGTTGTCGCTGCGAAAACGCATGCTGTGGAAATGGGCCTTTAGAAGCAGCGAGGAATTGGTTAATACATTCTAGCTAGTCTAACCTGAGGATACAGACTTCTAATTCATTTACTTCTATTGTTATTTTCTGTAATATCAAGTATAAAGCACCCAGTCATACCCTATATCCACTTATAACATCACAGTACAAGTTCTACATGTGTACAGTGGTAGGAAATAATCTAATAAAATACATTTTATTAGAATAGAAAGTTGATGAAACTACACAAAAACAGGACCATATGTAGTTTCTGCTAAAAGCAGGTGATCAAATTAATCAGAGGGACAGATACAAAATCGGGGTCGGGGGATTGAATGTTAATTGGGTGGTTGAATCGTGAGGGCATGTATTGTATGGTAATCCCTGTAATATAATTCAATCCCCCTTTCAAAAATTCAATCACCCCGAAGTTTGAGGACAAAATAAAATCTGATGTTCAAAATATATTTGCTCACTGGCTAAAATCATTGAAATATCGGAGAAATAATGGATTATCTAACTATTTTTTGAACCATTTTGTCAACTTCCTGTTCTAATCAATTTGATCACCCCCTGAATTTATAGCCCAAATTTTGTTTCATGTGATTGAATGATTAGAGGGATTATCATAGTAATATATTCTTGTATTGTATAGCTTGTCTGTCGTGATAATAACATGGTCATGAATAGATTAATTACTAAGACAAAATTGATACTAATCTCCCGTATGTATTCAGTCATCTATCAACTGCTTGAACTAAAACATGTCGACATTGCTGAGATTTAAGATGTATTAATAAAATTTATCGGACTAATAAAAAACAGTAACAATTCATTTCAGACAATCAATAGAAATACAGCCGCTAGTGATAGAATTTAGATTTAATAAAATCCACAAAAGAGAATGGGACACTAGTAAACTTGGGATCCAAAAATTTTTGAATACCCATGAACGTGAATTTTTTTTCAGTATGTGCAGCATATTCACACGTTTCACTGGTCGTGTTGACTTATGAAAACTAAATCTTCAACCGATACCATCTCAGACATGTGGATGATGTGTGAACTGCTGTCGGAGACTTCCAAGTTCAGTAAGCGAGGTGGATTTCAATACTATATCTGGTGGATTATCAATAGATTAATGTGTGAAAGGTCAGAGGTCACGTAACTGGAATGTTTCATAAACCTGTAAATACAGTATACCGATATATTCATGTACCAATATATGCCAATGTACATTTGTATCACCACACAATTCTCTAAGGTATAAGTTGTAAAATGAGTGGATTTATTGAAGACGCCATATTTGGGAAGCTGCATACAAGTAGCACCAGATCTGCAACAGTTGTTGGTATTGAGGTCTAAATCTCACATATATAATTTGATGATACATTTATGTAGATTAGCTTTCATTGCGACCTTTCAGGTTCTAAAATTATACATGGTGATGGTCCTTCAGTGTGTAATATTATCATACTTATGTTGTACATACTAGTGCTTTCACCTAGGCCATCCTTGAAATGTTTGTTGGGCATAACCGGACACAATTTTTTTTTATCTGGAGTCAAATAAATCTGTAATATAAAGCTATGAACTACAACTGAAAAAACACTTTTCCCCCCCACTAATGCAGCTTGCCAATACTTGGGGAAAGGCATTATTTGAGGGTAGACAGGGTTAGGCCCAACAAACATATTTTTAAGGATGGCCCTACCAATCTTTACTCCACATTCATCCAGTATTAATTTAACAATACAACCAAAGTAATAGGAAATAAAGGTATATTTGTACCCATACTGTATCCATATTTACTATACACAACCCATGTATATTGTACCCTAAATATTAATAGTAATCTCTTTCTTGGAAAATATCTTCCCATGTCCAGTATATGTATGTACAAATATTCAACTTGCAAATATGTACATGCTTATTACAGATGTTTGTTAAAATAAACATGGGCCACAAAAAATGCTGAAAACATACCCCTCAGCCTTGGGGTTCATTAACAAGGGCATGGTTTAAGGAAAAGAGAATTGCTGGCAAGAAATGATTGGTGACAAATCAACAGTTTGACCCAGTGATCCCCCAAAATAGCTCAATCACACCAACATTTTGTTAGACTTCGGTTCCATGACCACATGCATGTGTGATGTATGCTTGGTGCTCTCGGGCATACTATGGGGGTACCGAGAAAAGATCGACAGAAGTACATATACATGCTGGTGTATGATGGAAATAACCCCTTCGACTCGCGTAAAAGTTTCGTTGTTGTCCATGACCAGATGTGTGCATAGTGTAGCTTCAGTAAACCTAGGCCTTATCAATCTTGAGATTTGGTGGTAATAGGCAATTGATGACAAATGGACAAGTTTGACCATGTGGTCCAGCAAAACAAGGTCAATCTCACTGGTTTTCTACAGGCTTTATGTTCCATGACCACATGCATGTCTGGTATAAGATGCATAGTCATTCTTCAGATAAAGTTTGACCTGGTGACCTGGAAAAATGTGTCAAACTTAATCTGCATGGTGCTCCATGACAGTCATTCTTCAGATAAAGTTTGACCTGGTGACCTGGAAAATAGTGTCAATCTTACTGATTTCCGATAGACTTAGGCATACTCGTACTTACTCGAGGTGCTAACATGATCAATACCGCAAGGCAGGCCTTGCTTGTCATCGCAATCCAACATATTCTCACCATCCAACTCTACAGGAATCCACAGGAATCCAAAGCTATCTTTCTATAGATTGCCAAAGAACTGACCGGAATCTGTTGGATTACGAGGAATTATTCCTGTGGACAAGCAAGCCCTGCAAGGGCAATTTTGGCTGCAACCCATGACCAGATGTGTGTCTAGTGTAATTTCAGTAAGCCTTGGCCTTACGTATGCAGGGATTTTTCTAGCTCGAAATCCTTCCAAAACTCAATTTGAAAATAGTGTAAAACTGAAAGATCAGTATGCCATTGGCGCACAAATAAATTCAACAAACCCGATGCAAGCACAGTAGAAAAACCCCTGTAATATCATTCTCGAAATATTGGTGACAAAATTGGGGAGAGATGGACCAACTTTGCCCCAGCAAAATAGGTAAATCTCACTGATTTTAGATACAGTTCAGCTGGAAGGCCACATTCTAGAGTAAGTTATGATAGTCGTTCTTGAGATCTGGCATGTGGCAGAAAGAAGCTTTTGGTGATCAACTGACATGTATGGTTTGACCCGACGACCCAGGAAAATTTAAGTCGATTTCTCTGAATTTCAATCAAGTTTCTGCTGTATGATCACATACATGTGTTTGGAAGTTTAGTGCTCCTTGAATCTCTTTAATGATGCATGCATAAATTTGAACAGTTTTTTCAAATTCTCTGAGAATAATCTGAAAATAGAGATTTTTTTATTGGTAACCTTGATCGCCAGTGTTTGGATTATTGAAGAGATTACTGTAGTCATTCTCGACATATGGTGGTAATGAGATAACAGAGATGGACGGACTAACAGACATCTAGAGGAACATGATGCAGATAATACCCCCAAGGTCAATTTTGGCTGAGGGGTAAAAACCAAAAAAATATTTGAACTGTCTGAAGAGGTTAAATTATATATACATGCATACATAGAATCTGATGTTTTCCTTCAATTCAATAAATATGATAATAATAATGATTGATGATTGACTGAAAATGACGTGTAGCAGCCCATATGAATGAGATCAACATTTTCAATAATTACACATCTAGATGCCATGGTTACGGTACATTAGCACATATATTCCCCTATTTAAATAACAAATATAAAAGAAAATAAAGTTTAAAGTCCAATAACTACTTCAACGAATATATTAAAATCTTAATTAGGAATATGATTGTATCAGTCCTGCTGACCGATCGTCTTTGAACATATAATATGAGATATGGCAAAATTGATATTTAGGATTGTGTAGATAGGCTACATATTCATCCTGAGTTCAATATGGTACGAAGTTCAAATCTCCCACCAGGCGTTGACAAGGTTGGATAGAGATGTCCTGCAAAACAATAGAAAAGAGAAAACGTTTATTACTTGATACATATTGTCTACAGTCACATACAGGTATCACATCATTTCTGTTTTCTACTCAACAATAAAAAAAGACGACATTAAAACTTTGTACATATTTACAAGCTTTAAGTAGTCAATATCAAGTAGTATGTGCCAACTGCATTACAGTTGCCATTACAGCAGTGCAATTGCAACTTGCCACTGGTAAAGTTGCCATTACAGTAGTATAGCTGTCAGTAGTGTAGTTGCCACTACAGAGGTACAGTTGCCACTAGTGCAGTTGCCAGTACAGTAGTACAGTTGCCACTAGTACAGTTGCCATTACAGTAGTACAGTTGCCACTAGTACAGTTGCAACTACAGTAGTAGTGTTGCCACTAGTACAGTTACCACTACAATTGTGCAGGTGTGACTAGTACAGTTACCATTACAGTTGCCACAAGTACATCTGCCACTACAGTAGTACAGTTGCCACTACAGTAGTCCAGTTGCCATACAGCAGCAGTTGACATTACAGTAGTACATCTGCCACTACAGTAGTACAGTTGCTACTAGTGCAGTTAACATTACAATTATGCAGTTTCCATTAGTATTACTGTAGTCAAGTTTCCACTACACTAGTACAGTTGCCACTACAGTAGTTGTCCACACAGTAATGTAGTTGCCACAACAGTAGTGCAGTTGCCACTACAGTAGTACAGTTGCTAGTACAGTAGTGCAGTTGTCACTATAGCAGTAATTGCCATTACAGTTGCCACTAGTGCAGTTAACATTACAATAATGCAGAACTTTGCCACTACTACAGTCCAGTTGCCACTACAGTAGTGCAGTTTCCACTACAGTAGTAATTGTCCAGACCATAATACGGTTGCCACTAGTACAGTTGTCACAATAGTAGTGCAGTTGCTGCTAATTAATACTGAGGAGTGTAAAGCTTTGAAAGCTAACAAATACATGTATGTACATAGTTTCTGTATGTCATTTTATTCACTGTTGGATTAGTCAAACCACTCCATACCACAATCTGTATCTATTTAACTCCAGCTCTCTATAACTCACAAGAAGCCGAAGCCTCAAAGGTGGGTACTTTATGGATTTAGAACAGACATGTTCAGGATTGGCCGCCCCCATGTGGATATGGTCAATCCTCTCTAATAATTCACTCACTCTTTAAAACACCACCCCAAAATACAATCATTCTAATAAATTTCATCAAAATTGAAAAAAATGAATAATGGATTATCTGCAAGATTTTGGACTATTTTTTGTCCATATCCAGTTCTAATAAATCACCCCTTGATTTTATGGTGGGGCATTTCATTTCCTTTAACTGAATTATTTACTGCAGCCAATTTTTACTGAAGCTTTTGCTTTCCAACCTGTTGATTGGTTGAATTTGAGTGCAATTTCATATTATTCATACATATATGTATTTTAAATGGCAGCCACATCAAATAAATTATTTCTGCAGAAAACCTTATTTTCCAGAGCATTTATATACATGTACATGTGTATAGTGCAAAGTCTTGAACAAAAATGATGTTGAGATGACTTCAACTTTAAATGTTATAGTGCATGTACCTGAGAATAAGGTAAATCTGTGACGTCGGCTCCATTGTCCCCAATCAGAGGCCCTCATTTCTGTTCGCCCCTTGAACCTTTGAAAGACTTATGGGTTCACTATAACTGGATTGCATTGATGACGTGTTGGGAGTATGGGACAACCTTAAGTTTGAGCTGTCTGTAAGTGGGGCATCTAATCTCTCGCCCACTGGGTCACCTTGAATATTACCACTATGTGTCCTGCTCTCTGTAGAGTCACTGGCCCCAACCTCAGGCCCACCTGCTCCCACCTGAAGCGCAGAAACTTCGAGGTGCAGTGTGGGACTGGGAGACGAGGGGCGTCGTAAAGGAAACCCTTTTAATTGTTCTCCTGTTGCATGTTGGGACACCACGTGAAAGACATCCCGGCATTTTGATAAACTCGTCACAAGTTGACTCACTTCCGCATTGGGACTCAAGTTCGTGATCTTTGGACGCGAAAACAGAGCTTCCAAGGACAGAGTTTTGTTTCCGTTTGAAGGAGCTTTCTCCCCTTCAAACATGGAGAGCTTACCCACCAGAGTGTCAAATGAGGTAGCTTGGTATTTGTGTGTTTTTGGTAGACTTCTGCGTCTTGAGAATTGAGCCTTGGGAAAACTTTCCCGACGCACTGTCAGTCTTGTGTACTCCCTACGAATAACAGAATGTGGCATGCTGTGCCGGCGCCCGCTTAGTGCCACGCCTTTCCCTTTCACAGACAAATCCTCAGAGACGGGCGACAAGCTACGACACGTGCTCTGAACGTCCTCGTCTTGTCGTGGCTCGATTTCACCAAACACAATCGTCTTGTACTGGGTGATTGCCACTATTTCACCCTCCTCTAACTCCTCAACAGGAAAGTTCTCTTTGTCTTCCTCCTCACATATACTGGGTTCTCGCCCAGACACTGCCTCACCACTGCTGGAACTACTTTCACTGTTGGAGGCTTGGCTCTCGCCCAACACCTGCACAGTTGAAGCGACTGGTAAAATCATCTCTTCTTTCTCAGCTTCAACAACACCCTGCCACCTCGTCTTGTTCGCATTCATATTCTCCAACATTTGTGTACTCGTAGAGGAAGGGTGGAAGAGCTGCCACGCCCTGAACAATGGACCGCACACAAACTCTATAAATCCTACAATACAGATATAATAAACTGTTCAGTAAGACAAGATAATAGTTACATGATTTAATGGACCACCCTACAATTACGGACCAGTAATTGCACCAATGACAACACTTTTTGCACACAGTAGTACCATGAAAGCCTTTGTGAAGTCTGAACTGAAGACTAGATCTACATACAAAATGCTGTTTTGTACTGTGTACATTGGTTTACCAATTTTGACATTTGTTGACAACTACTCCACTAGGAGTTTAGTGATATTAACATTTGAAATCTTTGATGACCCTGTGATGGAATAGCTAGCTGAGATATTTAAGTTGATTTGCAGGGCAAAACTGCATGACATTTCAGAATAGTTGTCTCCCTTTAACTGCATCGATTCCCAAGCAATAATATACTGACAGCTGCAGATAATGGGGATGGGTTCCTCAAAACGCTGTGTATGAAAAACTTGAATGGGAACATCTACGTTTTATTTGATTCATCAAAAGATACTATAAAAGAGATTCTGTTCTCATGGCATTTTTTTTGTAAATGAAAAATCAGTTTTGCTGTCATCGTTTCCATTTACTGGCATAGTTATGAAGAAAAGTAATTTTCCTTAGTTTATTAGTGTTGACTCCATTGAGATTGATGGACATGTGGAAAAAAAAATCTTAAAAGAAACTGACCAATATTTTCATACTGATAAACACCACAGGTATTCACAGTAAAAGATATGAGTAGTTGACCGAGCAAAAACTTCCTGCACGCTATAATTGCTAAACAAACTCACCTGCTTGTATTTTTGCCACTGTCGTAAGATTTTGATCACAGTTAGGTGTCACTGACAGTTGGAGCTGTCTTTCACAGTCACCTGTAAATTAGTAGAATAAAACAGATTAATTAGGCAATGATCAACATCAATAAAGTCGTACAATCAGTAGCTACTCATTTATTCTTTAGTAAATGTCAACAAATATACATTACATTCCTGTAATGAAACAACTCGGCGGTCTTGGGTCAAGAGAGAAATGGCTCAGTTGCACTCTATTGAGAGAACAAAGAAGAGCCTGTCTGTTCACTGACCTATGAATTTAGCTGATCAGGTTGTATAATTTCACTTTCCCCTATCTATTAACCCAGAAGAGTATTTTGAACTGGTGATAACTGACATAATTTATATATATATATACTATATTTTCCCAGTATTCAAGAAAAATATCATTATGCTTAGAGTAATGTATAATTTGGCAAATATTACATGAAAATATGTAAGCTGTTGCCAGTTCAAAATATTCTCCTGTGTTAATAGATAGGGTAAAGTGGAATTATACTACCCAGTAGCTGATCGGCTGAAGTCCCAGGTGATTGAGCAGACAGGATATTCTTTTGTTCTCTCAATAATGTGCAACTGACCCATTGGCAGGGATGTATTGTCTGTGAGTGAAGAGGAACAATTTCTCCACTAGGAGAGAAAAATAGTACTCTGGACCTTGCTCTCACAGACCGAGCGATGACAAATCACACTATATAATTATATATTTTCCATGAAACATTGCATTTTGTCCAACTTAAATTACCTTGCTTGAAGAACTCCTCGCAGACTTGCTGGCCCCATCTTTTACTAATATCCCATGGACGGCATGGATTACAAATGTCAGCACATTTTAATGCTATCTGTAAGTATATATAATTAATATATAATATAATTAAGTTAAATTTGGATGATTATGGTATGTCAAAAAATATATTCTCTCTAACAAAATGACATTACCTTAAATCATTGAATTCATTAAACTCCCTTTTATCATGTCTTTTTGCTTTTGTTTTTCAGCATTAATCAAGAAATTTGACTTGCACATCATTCAAGGGACATAACTTTTCGAATGTATAAGCATTACATGACTTTTCTCCCTTGGTCACAGAAAATAGTGATAGATGTATTAAACAGAATGGATAATACTGGAAGATGTGAGAAAATAGTCCATAAAGTACCAACCTGGAGTAGAAAATGTCTGTGTTCGAAATCTGATTCATAATGGAATTCCATTTCCCCATCCAGATATCTCTGTAATAAAAGTTAAACAAAGAATTATTCACTTTCACCAGTTGCAGAATTCATTTCAGATGTTTTCAGTCAAAAAGAAAAGAGCTGAATATGGTTTACCTATATCTATCTTGAACAAGTTAATATACGTATAATTAAACAGGGAAGATTCTTTAGCTCTGACATGTTTCACTTTGATGTTGTCTTGAATTGATGTACGTTGTCTTAAATGATGCGGTCCAGACTTAAAAACACTTGGATCACATGTTCTGGAGCCCCAATTTGCTTAATTAAAATCTGGCCATGAATGTACCTTCAAACTCCAGCAGATCTATGTGTCTGGGGTCATTGTAATTTAGCCAAACAAAATTTCTGTCCGTGACTTACCTTGAACCTACCGAGGAACTCTTGTTGACGTGTGATATCAGTGGCCAATATTAAAGACCTCAACTGCCATTCAATATTTTTCCTGAGAATTATGAAATACAAGACTCCATTGAACTGTGTAACATCCATTCAGTTAGTAAGGTATAATAAAATGTATCAGTTGGTATTTTCAAGGCTGATGTATACGGTAATTCCCCTAATAATTAAATCACAGAAAGTTCCTTTTTCAACTCTGTTATTCAAACACAGAGAAAAAGTAGAATTCCCATTCTTCATTCAAATTGAAGAATGACAAAATGTGACACTTTGTAGCTGGTGCCATGAAGAATATTTCCAGATATAAGCCATTTTTGCTGCACTTCCTGTGATCGAATTATTAGTGGAATTACCATATTCAAGGTATGTTTACACTAGTGATGCCTCGTGTGAGTGCATTCATCTGTGTCACTAAGTTCATTTAAATCTTGCTAATATCACTTGATCGATATATCTGGAATTGAAACATCAGAAATTAATATCAAAATACTAATATAATCGCCATAATTTCTGAGTGCACTTTTCCCTGCCGAGGAGTAGATTATAGGTAGTTTTATGCCATTGCGAGGCTGTATATCTTCAAATAAAGTGGTCACCATTGCACCAATAGGACGAGGAACATAACCTACATGTACAGCATTGGTGCTGCGTAATACTTGAGGGTGACCACTATAATCTCATAGGTGCTAACCAATCAGCTGAAATGAATTTTGGAACTGTGGCCGACAGCGAGCCATTGACCACTAATTTGGGTAAAGATAGGGCCAAACCAATTTGGCTTTGCAGTATAACTACTCTTATTTAAACTCTTTTATTT
The DNA here is from genome assembly GCA_036873755.1 of Hanleya hanleyi. Lineage (NCBI taxonomy): Eukaryota > Metazoa > Mollusca > Polyplacophora > Lepidopleurida > Hanleyidae > Hanleya > Hanleya hanleyi. Next base: position 93,754 of record JAVTVY010044961.1, read on the forward strand.
CAGTAGGTCTTGATAATTTCCTCGTCTCCTAGGACATACTATGTATGCCACACAAGAGTTTCAAGAATATTAACAGTGAGGTAACTCCAAAAATTGATGCCAGTTGTCTTGAAAATGACTTTGAATTCAGTGCACAATGGCATCAATTTTCGGAGTTACCTCACCAGGACATACTATAATTTCATAATTTCAGAATTTTATCGAGAGTGGATCAGGTTATATAAACAGTTCAGTCCTATCAATGCCTGGGTTATCAATGCCTGACTTTGGCGAGGGAAGTGAACGGATTGTCCTGTGGTTATTCACATGTATGCCACTTACCACTGTTGAGCATTAAGATGATTGAGCAGTTCTGATTCTCGTAGGACCGCCATAGCCGTCCTCCAATGGTGATTCTCCAATACAGAACAATTCTGAAAGTACAGATCAACGTTCAATATGTAAATCACTGAATATCCCACAAGGACTTAATACATAATGCAGAACTGAATAAAAGTATTATGAGCATGTATCTTACTGAAGAACATCTGGTAACTCTCCAAACCAATCTTGTTACACATACACAACAAAATGAACATTACTTTGATATAAACATTTATTTACAGCCCCAACTGACCTTATATAATGAAGCTAGATGATTGGAGGTTGCTATGAGGAATGCCTGGTTGACCCCTGGGTGGTCAAGGTCATGGGTCATGGCTGAGATCAGCGCCATCATTATCTCCATTGGTGTCAGGTGATCTTTGAGCTGTACGAATAAAAGACAAGGCAAGATCATCAATATGAATATCTCGAGGTTTGAATAAATCTAAAAGGAATCAATAAGCAAGTGTTTCCATTCAATGTGTTCATTCTTATGATTTTCCAGAACATTTTGAAGCTTTTGTGGCAATTCCATGATGTCATGTAACTTTTTGCATTGAAGAGCTAATGGCAGTTTTTCGTGATGGAAATTCATGTTGGCTTTCATGATGGCATAGCCCAGGTCTAGGATAACTTTGTGTGTGGTAATACACAGCCCCACCAGCAATTCTGTAGGATTATAGTGCTAACCATCATGACAAGAGTCTATTACAATCGGCCAATGTCTGTCCATCTGTCTGTGAGTCAATCTGATATACCATAACAGTGAGAGTAGCCCCCATTATAGTAGCCGTCAGAGTTTATATCATAGTTATATGCCAAAAATCTATCAATTAATTTAATAATTACTCATATTATTTCCGTGAAAATGTATTAAGGCATCAGATGCCATTGTCTTGAATGTCTCACACAGTTAAGAAATGAAGACAGAGGAAGTGGTTTCAAATTTCCCAGATAAACACCAGCTAGCACGAGTTCACCAGTTTAGACCGGGGACCTCAAGCTGTTGTTGTTCTAATTAATTTGATCACACTCAAAAATCATCAATATAACAAAGAAATAATTAATGAATTATCTGCATGATTTTGGACCATTTTGTCAACTTCTTGTTCTAATATATATGATCACCCCCAGATTTTATGGATAGAAATTTCACTTCCTGTGACTGAATTATTAGAGGTATTACCGTAAGCAATAATTGCCATGAAGAGACAGCTTAGGTTTCCACTAGACAATACAAGTACATATAACCCCTGCTGGGTAATAACATCTACTCACTAATCCATAAAATACGGCCTTAACCATACACACGAAAAAAAAAACAAGAGGAAATTAATGTTTACTTTCTGCAATAATCTGGTCACATGAACTTTACTCTCTTAGATCTTTCACAAGGTTAACATTATCTTGTGGAGGAGAAAAAAAAAAACGATGGCTCGCAAATCTGTAATAAAAATCCTGGCAATATTCCTTTCAACCTTGGAAAAAAAGACTAATCTTCGTGCAATTGTTAAGCCCTTGCCACTGGCTGATGGATAAATTTGCTTAATACGACGAGACCTATCAGATTGTATGAGAACTATCATCGACCAGTGACAAGATAATCGCTAGGCTCGTGATACTCTCCGTTGGAAAACCGACTGACATTTCACGTTAGCTGCACAAGGTGCACTTAAAAGATGCAAAATATATTCCTCACCAACGGATCAAAGAATGCTATTGTAAAATTATAGATGGCAGGACTGCGTGATAATCACAAGCTATAGAGATATTTTCCCCCTGATTGGCTATTTTCGTAAATGTCACAATCCCCATCAATTATTTTCCATGAAGCAGGTTATAGCCAAGTGAATGTTCCTAATAAGTAATTGCTATGCACGTTGTAAACGTGGGTTTTCAGATTTTCAGAGCAATTTATTCGTCGATTTCCACTTCCCGTTAGTCACCCTTACAATATATGAGAGCTGCATACAAAAAAAACAAAACAAACAAATACTACGATCAGTATCCCACTTTATTTGTGTATTAAATTGCAAGAAAAATATGAATATGGTGGATAAAGTGAGCACCATAAAAGGCCAGAGCAACAGATCATCTTTATAATGGCCTTAATCCCTTCTCCATGACAACATAATCTTGAGCTTGCACTATAATTCAAGTTAATCATTAATTTAGACAATACTATCTTGCCCCCAATCCAATAGCAGCTGCATGGTGGTCCACGGACACATGGCTGATCGCCAGGAGTTCTGGTTCATTTATCGGGTCGCTTTGTTATCTCTGTAACCTGGGATATATTTTTAAGTGATAACTTTTCTATTTTCTCCCTGAAGATGCCAAAATTATTGTAAAAATATAATCTTAATGGCTGTCTTGGAATACGGAAAATTTGATAAATATTTATCATATATTTACACCTGTTATCAGTGTTAAAACCCACCTCATTTTAAAGAGATTGGGGAGAGACCAGGAGAACGAACCAGATTCACATGGTGACCAACACGTCAATACCCCTGTTGCTGCTATCGGGGCAAAATAGTATTGTCTCAAGATTAACATGGAGTATAAGGCAAACCTGAGATTGGTGGACTACTCTTACTGTTGTGGTTATGCCATCAATATCTGCCAGTGGTGTGTATCATACACGTCACAATGGTTCAGAAGCTGGTAACACCAATGTTAAAGGGAACGTAAACTCTGGTGAATTTACGTGGCCATTTAAAGCTTTTTCCTCATAGAATCCAAATCGTGTATCAGATATTTTTTTGTTCGCGTCTTTCTCATTCATTGGAAAAAAAATGGAGAAAAATTTATTTTTTTAATCTATAGGGACTCTTGTATAATTCCCACAGTGTTTTACCACAGAGATTGAAGGCTCTCTGTCATGTCAGTATATTGATCAATGTGTATGTACCATCGGAGTAAAATCATCAGTGCCTGTGCAGAATGCCACATTTTAAATTTAACAACCCGTTCACACTAAAATTTGAAACAATGGATCGACTCTGTGCATGGAGACATGACCTGCTGGCATAAATTTTTGATTCATAGTACTTTGTAATTCCTGCTGATACTTATACTATGGGAAATATTTTCAACAAGTGAAAACCGTAAATATGCATCAAATTACGAATACAAAGGACCATTATCCTTACATTAATACACTTGTAATTTTGTCAAGTTTAAGTCAAATTATGCCCAGTATCACCAGCTAAATATAATCTCCCATAGTAGAAGCATAATCAGGGGACTGTGAGCAGACTCGATCTATTGTTTAAAATGTTTAACAAGAAAAAGTACTTAACCCTATATGTCAAGCGATTTTATACATTATTTATTAAAAGTATCCCTGAATTTATTCACTATACAGATTATTAGAGAATAATCGGTCCTTTAATACAATATGTAATAATGCAACTGAATTTGTACAATTCTTCTCATGCAATGTTGTTTGTAAAACAATGAGGACATCACAAATCACAAAAGTTACAACTTTGTCTTCATTGCATCACTGTGTCTGAGAATTTCTTATTCAGATTCATTTTGCGTGGATTGTATTTAATTTATGATTTAAAGAGGAGTCAAGCACATACCTTTTTCTCCATGAGGAAACAGTGCATAGCCTGGGTAACATCTGCAGCATGGACTGCATTATGGTATGGGTTATCTCCATGGTAACCCTCTTCTATTAATGCTGAAATAGGCAAAAATCAAAATAACATATACACAACATGGTAATGGTAGACATACGGTAATTTCCCTATTAATTCGCGATGTAGTGATGAAACTCGCCACTTCAAAACTTGGCTACTTTCGAATTATTTGTTGAGCGAATTCCAGAAAAACGCGAGTGTTCGAATTAAATGTGGCGCCGATTTTCACGGGAGATCCAAAATGGCGGACCGCTTTGCCGTTGTCGTAGTGATCGTATTTATTACCGTGTATTAACTTTGATGTCTCATCATAGTTTCCATAAAAGGCAGTGTATGATGTCAGAAAATCTCCTCTACCCTGATAAAGGCGTCTAATTTTATTCGAGGAAGTCAACCATATTGATCGAGTGACAAAGTTCAGCAAGATCATGCAGATTTTTGAGCTGATGTCCGTAAATTCGTGTCCATAATAACATCGTAAAAGTAGGCCAAAACATTGAACGTATTCCTTCCTTTTTGTTCAGTATTAGCTATGATCTATATTATGAAACCTAACTGACATGGAATTGAAAGAATATTCTGGAAATATAAAACTATACACATATTAGAGTATTCCATGTTCGAGTCGTTCGGTATGTCAACGTTGATGTTGTGAACCCTGAAAATGGCCTGTATCACGAAGCTTTAGACAGATAAGCGGACTGCCATAGACTTTTTGGTCTGCACTGTCCATGATTTTACACACACCATCCAGGACTTGAATAAATATCCCGGACCTATGAAACGAAATGAATGTAGAATTAACGGCGGATTGTACAAGAGAACCGAGTGTCAGTCGGCAATACAGGTTTCGATTTGTTTCAAGTATGAGAATATCTATTACGGTACAGGTAGGCCTACTGTAACATTTTACTAAAAGTATGGGGTCGAAGTATGATATCGTTCTGAATATTAATTAGCTATTGGTAGGTTCTCATCTCAGAAACTTTACCTATTGCCGTTTAAATGTTTCTCAAATTCGTTTAGAATTAGAGTAATGGAATGGCGATAGCGATCTTTTGATTCTTATTGTAAAAATGCGGGGTGTAATTCCAAAGAATTTTTATTGCTGGAATTTTGGTAAGTTCGTGGGTATTCATAAGAAGTATTTTCATAAACAATAACATATTTAACTAAGCGGGAAAGAGGTAAGTCTTTATGGTAACTATATTTGAACAAAACAGAGCACATGCAGGGATGATTGTTGTCGGCGCTTCACATCGCAAAATTTGTTTTTGTCCCCTATTGGGGAAAACTGACGTTTGTCAATTGTGTGATTTCCTGTCTATGTTGCGTTAAACGATAGGTGTATTTTGTTAAAACTTTTCCATTTTAAGTTTATCTAATTATCTAAATAAGCAGGTGTGTTTTGCCTTATGGCCAGTGTCACAACTCCAAGACTATCCCTGAGTTTCAGTTGGTCGACTCTGACGATGAAGACTTCCTTGGATTTTCTGCGGAAGATATTCCCCCGGAAATGAAGATCGAGTGAGACCAGTTTGTCCGCATCTGAATGTGCCGATTTGAAAACTTGTAGCTTTAATCTCGGATAAATTAAATCCAGTACACAATGCCTCAGTAAATTGCATGTATGATGCTTTTATTTTATGCCGTTTTATGTTATATATTGTTATCGTAGTGCTCCTGTAATAAAATAAAATGCTGTATTCTCATATATGCATCCGTTTTACACTTTTGTATCAAATCATCACCACTCACTTGAGCTTGTTGCCTGTCGTTCAGTTGTTCGTATTCCACATAAACGGCATGGTAATTTCAATAATATCACATGATTGAAAGTTCCTGGTTCACAATATATGACTGCCGACTCAAAATCAAGTCATTCAACAATGTTTAATTCTTGAAAAGAAAAACTTTTACCTGCATCCGATCGTCTTTTTGGTTTGAGATTTGGCCCGACTGTAGCTTTTCCATAATTTATAAACATACACTCAGTAAATATAACCTGATCCACTTCAGGAAATATACAGAAATCGACATTTCAATTAACCGGTAAATTAGATCATCTATGTAAGTTGTGGTTGTATTCTGATCGGAGAATCATGACGAAAAGCTCAGCAAATGTACAATCCCGTTTCTCAACGGTTTAGTGAAATTAATTCAGCCTTTCAGAGAATCTAGTTGAGAAAAGTTATAAAATATATTCATATGTTCAATATCATGATGATTTTGTCCGTGCAGTACTGAGAACCATATCGTGGATGGAATTATTCCATTTTCCTAAAAAAAAATTCTAAACACTACTAATGCCCAAATTATAACCGCGGCATGCGATTGTTGACTCCAGGTCAGATCGACAGCCGGATTCATCTGAAAATATATTAGCATAAAATGTATTCTATTTAATCACCAACGTATAAAAGTTAGAGGGGCCATGAATTAATGAGGGACGATGAACCACCGTAAAGACTTGAACAGAAAAGGAGCGCCATGAAAATTTCCTAAGAGCGTGTCACGTCGACCATCGTTGTCGGTGATTTTTATGTTTCGTTCAAACATAATTCATTCGCACGCAGTTCTGCTTTCTCGGAAAATATTCACCGTGTTTTTCAAATAAAGGAATGCTGATTGAAAAAATGATATTTGATATACGAACGCTGGAAACTGAAGAATGATTCAATAGCGGGCCGTGTGCAGACACTCCACCACGCGTGGGGGACTACCGTATATATTTTACCCGACTGCTGCGAAACGCGATCAAGTTAGGATAAAATTACAGGACTGCGGAGTTAATTGAATCAATTTTTTTCCTTATAGACTGTAAGTATAGTAGTTCAGTCTGATTATATTGTACCATTCCCTGTTGTTTCTCTGCGTTTACGAATAATAGCATACGGCGACATACTATACGAGATTCTAGTAACATATTCACTTTACTTTCATCGGCACGAACTCCGTGGCGAAAACGGGAGTGTTCGAATTTATTGTTTCACGGGTATATTGAAAATGCTCCCGTTTTCGTTTTATTAGGATGGACAAAATCACGACAGGGGAAAAATCGGCCGTTTTCGAATTAAATTTGGAAGGTGAATTAATAGGGAAATTACCGTACCAAGTAAATTTGGGAGCAGTACATATGTACTTCTAATAATTCAATCATAGGAAGTGAAATTTCCTACAATAAAATCAGCAGTGATCAAATTAATTAGAACAGAAAGTTGATACGATGGCCCAAAATCAAGTAGAAACTCCATTATTTCTTTTTAATGATATTCAGAGAGCGATCCAATTTATTAGACTGATTGATTGAATTTTGTGAACATATTGATTATTAGAGGCTAAACCTATATTATTTTTGTCACTATAATACTGTGGTCAGTTTTTAGTGATATTTGATATTTCATTGAAGATTTATTGAAGATTCGGTTTAATTGAAAGTCTCCAAATGGGTCAAAATTGATCAGTCAATTAAAACAACGAATTTGCAACAATTTGGCTGCCAGTCACTGTTTTCTCAAGCCACCAGGAAAGTTTGGAACAGATATCTACTAGATGAAACGAGCAACAAATTCTGGTCGATATTTACACGTATACATGTACGACACCAATCTGGCGTTAAATCTGACCTAACTCAATAAAGTCTATAACAATTGGTCATCTTCATTGAGACAGTCTTTGAAGCCGGCAGCAATTTGCATAAGGTGATTGCAGGCCGATCTTGAGGACTAGTAAATTGGAAAATATTCCGACAAGTTAGTTAAGCATGAATGCCGGGAGCTGCATGGTCAAGTCAATGCCTATAATCAGATTATTGTATGTAACGACTCATACCATGTATACACATATAATTGCTTGGAACTGCCGGATACTTAATATAACATGTACAGTATAATACAGGCACAAAATGCATTTCAGTTGTTTACCACTGAAATTGTGGCATTTGTAAATGGTCAGTTTATCTGGGATGTGAAGAACGGACGTATCTGAAGTGGAGATGTTTGAAATTCCCCTGGCCCTGCATTAACAACATTTTAGATATGCCACTGGATTTGACACTGGAACAATCATCCATCATGATTTATTTCGTAAATAAGAACTGTTCAACTAACTTTATTTCTATAATATCCCAAGATTTTCATCCAATTTTCACTGTTATTGAATAGGCTGTTTGAAAGTTTAGCAGATTTCTTTGAAGCAATACACTAGTCTACATGTAGGATGTCTGGAGATCCACATTCTGATCTCTTAATGTTGAATGTACTCCAGGAGTGGGTGAGTAAATATGATTTAACGTCGCTTTCAACTATATTTCAGTCATATCACGATTTTGGGTCCCATTCCTATACATATATTATTAGTCCCATTAAAAACAAATGAACTAGAAGTCCACATCATTACATTAGACAAGGAAAGATAGTGCCACAGCACTGTAGCTCATCTGGCTGTAACTGGCGAAAGTAGCTGTAAGAAATTTTTACTTAAGAACTGCAATAGATGAATTTTTAACTTGTGTTCTTCCCCCTGAACACTAAATGATCCATACAGTAATTCCCTGAGATTTCATGATAACCAAGTTTCATGGGGAATTCAAGATGCGGCCATATTGGATTTTCAAAATGGACCAAAAAAGGCATCTTGCACAACTGGACCACAAGGGGAACCTGTGTACACAATTTGACAAAGATCCATGCAGTAATTTCCTGAGAAATCACGATAACAAAATTTCGTGGGGAAAGTCAAGATGGCCGCCTGATGGTCATATTGGATTTTTGAATCGGACCAGAAAAGGTATCTTGCACAACTAGACCCCAAGGGGAACCTGTGTACCAAATTTGAGAAATATCCATGCAGTACTTCCTGAGAAATCACGATAAAGTTTCATAGGGAAATCCAAGATGGCCAGCTGGTGGCCATATTGGATTTTCGAATCAGAGCAAAAAAGGTATCTTGCACAACTAGACCCCAAGGGGAACCTGTGTACCAAATTTGAGAAAGATCCAAGCAGTAGTTCCTGAGAAATCGCAATAACAATGTTTCCTGGGGAAATCCAAGATGGCCAGCTGGTGGCCATATTGGATTTATGAATCAGACCACAAAAGGTATCTTGCACAACTAGACTCCAAGGGGAACCTGTGTACCAAATTTGAGAAAGATCCATGCACTGGTTCCTGAGAAATCGCGATAACAAAGTTTCATGGGGAAATCCAAGATGGCCGCCTGGTGGTCATATTGGATATTCAAATTGGACTAAAGTACACATGTTGTACAACTAGACCCAAAGGGGAACCGGTGTACCAAATTTAAGAAAGATCCATGAAGTAGTTACCAAAAAATAATGATGACAAGATTTCACTGGCAAATTCAAGATGGCCGCCATGGCAGCCATATTTAAAGTCAGATCGACACCGCATGAACAAATTCTGGTGTACTCATTGTGGGGAGCGAAGTTTCAGCTTAATCGGCCAAGCGGTTTCAGAGAAGATGTTTACGCACGACGGACGATACACAACGGACAATGGACAATCAGGCCATGACATTAGCCCATCGGGCCTTCGGCCCAGATGAGCTAAAAAAGCATTGGCCACTGCCTCCCTGCTTTGACATACATCTAGGATTGTGTTTTCTGCGAATATCCCAGTTTTCAATGGCCTCGGCTGATTGCCCTCGTTTTAAGTCTGTTGAAATGTGACTCTCTTCAAAACTGAGAAACTAATTGTATCCAGATGCAGACAAGGTAGGTCTAGTCAGTGTTCAGTCCATCGTCATGTCAGATCATATCATATAAATATAGTAAGGTAGAGATTTAATCAACGGCATCCTGCACGTCAGGGGATTTATTCACTGGTCCTTTCAACACAGTGGCCAGCCTAATCCCCTGTGTGCCATAATAACTCAAGAACATGACGCCCGGCCACCCGAGGGGATTTACATTCATAGTCTACACTGTCATGGAAACGACAAACTAAACCAATTATTATCTGCAGACCTTGTCGGTACGTATAATACAGAAATCAGCATCTCCTGACAACGCACAACACACAAACGTCAACGCTTCAAAATGCTGCATACACATTACCCATTCTCCTACTGGCATAATGAAAATCAATTTGTTCTGCACGAAGGCCCAAAATCAAATCTAATATCTCCTTTTTATTGTGTATACGTGTAGAAGAAATCCACGGACAAGATGTTGATGATTGTGGACTGTCAAATATTGAGTTTCTGGTCAATGATTGAAGATATTAGACCCCACGACTTGTAAGGAGACAGAATATAACTGAGCAAGATTATTGATATTAATGGGGATGCATGGTGAATAAAGGTTTCATATTGTAGATTTCATAAGTAGCAAGAACATGAGCAGTCGGTGCAATATACAATCCGGGACTTGCGCTATAATGGAAGTTAAACTTTAGACAATAGATCTGCTCTGATGGCATCAGCTGGTGCATTGAAGTGTGGCTCCCTGTCTGATGTGCAGTTTGTCATTCTGTCAGTCTGCTTCCTTGTCTATCTATCCAGCACAGGAAATATTTTTATTCAATGATAAATGGAATATTTTCAACCTGAAGTTGCCAAAATTATCATCAATGTAAGAAAAATGGTCCTTTCTTGGAATAGTAGAATCATTTGATCCATAATTACAACAGTTATCAATAAATAAAAAAACGCCCATGCTGATGAGATGGGAAAGGGCAGAATGAGGAACCACAAATCATGACGAGAGTGACATGTCAATGCACCTGAAACTGGTAACTGCTGAGGATTAACTTAAAGTTTAGTGCAAGTCCAGGATTGTAGAGATTATTCTAAATTGAAAACAAGAACTGATCAGTTATGCAGTTCTATATGTTCTGCTTGTTGTACCCCAATATTTTTTAGATCTAGCAAAAGTTTTGATTGACAATTTTATATATTTTCTGGTGTTTGGTAGAATTTTGTGAAAGCCCCAAAACAAATGGTGATATCTGAAAAGTTTAAGGAAATCCTTTTTTTCAACCTACCTACCTAACCAATAATTCTCTAAGTTTGTTGACCACAAACACAAATAGAATTTTTATAAAGTGCCAACCCATTTAGTGATTTCTGTTACATATGAGGAGAACTATGTCAGTTTGAGGTGGTCAAATATATTAGGACAGAAAGTTGACAAAATGATCCAAAACAATACACTAATTTATTTTTTGATAATTTGAAGTTCTTTGAGGGTGAAAAAATTTATTAAAATAATTTTTATCAGCATATTTGAAGTTGATTGAATTTTAATAGATTGGTTGAATTATAAGAAGCGTTACCCCTGACATCAGAAATACAGATGGTGCTTTTATATACTTACATATACATCGCATCAATTTGATGATATCCAACTGGAATGTGTGAATAAGGTCATGTTCCTGAAACAAGTGCAGCGCAATATGGAATAGTGATCTACCTGCAAGAAAGAACAAGATCAAGTTATACCGTGCTGATGGGAAAGTGAGAAAGACGGACAGACAGGCATACAAAAGCATTCTATATCCCTAAGCTCACTGGATAGGGGATGAAATCAAAATTCACGGCTTTAATAACTAATGGCAAAATGTGCTAACTGTCACAGCAGTGTATGATGAACCCTCCCTTGAAGAACTAAAATTGCAGGTCACAGACCAAAGAAATTTGTTTTTATTCATAACTCACTGATACATGTGATTGATACATATTTCAGGTCTCTAAAATGGAGGTTAAAAAGATCATTCTTGCTCAATAACTTTGATTCCTTCTTAACCAATGCTTCAAAACCAAACTTGAAGAACAGGTCAATGTTGTTTTAATAATGGGACAGATATTTGGCCTATTATTATGCAAATTAGATGACAATTATTTTTGAGAACCAATTAATGGCAATATATATGACTGTGTGTGCCTCATTCATTATGGGAACTGATTTATTGAGCGAAAATGACCTTTATTACCTCCATTTTAGATAGAGGGATCGCCCTAACATGTATATGTACATGCCAAAAAAAAATCCATGTCTTATTCATGGTACCTGTAATTCAACATTGCTTACATAAATTTTCAGTGTTTTTCATAATTGCAATGCCCTTTAATGATACGTGTTGTAGTCTTTGATCATGTCGATAGTTTCACTGCATTGTAAATCAGGGCAATAAACAGGCTACATGTACAGCTAGCACAGGGTTCCCACAGTGACCGAGGACTGAACTTTCAGGGCTTTTCCAGGACAAATTCTAGCTTTCCAGGACTTGACGAGCGAGTGAATAGAATTTAACGTAGCCTTCAACAATATTTCAGCTATATCACGACGATCGACACTACACATGCTAAGTTCATGTACATGCAGCAAATTCATGCTAAACCAGTTGATTTCATTAATTAGACTTGCATAATTTATGCAAGGATTGATGTCAAAACCAAATCACGTGTTTGTAGACTGACCTATTCAACATTGGATTTACATGTTTACTATTAACGTGGTTGACAGTTTCTGAAAGAGACGGGTGTTGGCAAATTAATTTATATTTGATCTGAGCAAACTGATGCTGATTTTTTTTCTAACTGGGTAAAAATTACTTGAATTTTTGTATGGTAATTAACCTATGAATGCCAAGTCAATTTGAAAGTTGCATTTTAATTTCCTCGATTTTGGTGAAACATGTACTGTGTTGAAACTCCAAGTATACACACCTTAAGCTTGAGTCAAGCATTGGTAAGTTCATACAAATTTTAAAATATATATATTAAGGCAGTGTGACATCACCAGACCTAGATATGATCACAACAGACCACCATAAAATCCCATTCTTTATTTGCAGTTCACTCTGATTTCGCTAATCACATGGCCTTAGGGAGCTTCTTGAAATTAGGGCATGAGTTTCTTGATAGGAATGGCATATGCCGGTTATCTAAATGGGATACACCATGCCAAGTTTGGTGTTCTAATCTGGATGGAGAGAAGTTCCAATTGGAATGGCATTCCCTCCATGCCATTGTATGGTATGGCTTAAGTCACCTTTGTCTGGCCCCGTGGGGCTTCCGGGGATTGACCTGGGATGTCGTCGTGCACACCGCAGGTCATGGTAAGAATAGGCCTCAGCTCCTCAGACAGCTTGTCGTAAGAGGCGACTAACTGAGGCACCCGTGGGGTTCCCGGGTGTGAAAAGGAATAGGACCCCACCTGTGTGGTTCCCGGGTGTGAATAGGAATAGGACCCAACGTCATGATAGGACTGAAATATAGTTGAAAGCGACGTTAAATCATATTCACTCACTCACTCACACCTTTGTCTGCCGAATTCCAAAAATTATGCCATTGAGTTCCTTGGAGTTCCAACTCAGTGCACCATGTCACTCTATTTGGAATGTCTTATGCCACTTCCTAGCATGCCCCAATTTCAAGAAGCTCCGTTGTGAGATTGGTCGCTGGTCAGAGCAGTGGAATCCAAACTTACCATTGGTCAGCCTGTCCAAGTTAAACACATCAAATGTCCATTCTCCCACACAGGACAACAGGCACTACAAAATACAAACATTGAAATTTTTACATTTCCCTACATCAAATAAGAATGAAATTTCATCATGCAGTTAACCCTTCAAAAGCAACTTACACTGAAAATTTTACATCCCAGAATTTCACACACTGTAAAATCAATGTCAAATGGTGTTCTTGTCTGGTAGAGACAGACTCACTCACTCACTCACTCACTGTGAAACAGTCACACAGAGACTTGAGTGGGTTTACATCACAGGAAATAAGAAGTCCACTAGAACATGATGAGGTTCTGTTGATTTTGAAAACGAATACCTGTAAATTAACAATATATCAAAATGGACTCCATGGTTTGTTTCAAGGATTGACTGTTAAAAGATACCTCATAGGCTATTATTGATGGGCACATTTACACAGGGAATGGAGTGGAGATCTCTGCCATTTGACCATGTTTACAGTCGGGACGATTCCCCTAGAGAGTAATTTCAAATGTCACATTTTGGTTAAGGGAGACGTAATTCGCACACAAAGCTGTTTTATCTCTGCCATATAACCCGTCCTCGGAGTGTCTTTGAGGCTCAGCAGGAATTTGGTATGTGAACAGCAAATAGACATTATTCCGTATTTCCCTTGTGTTTCACAGCTACCGAAAGTGCAAATAAATTGACGCGAAAATGACGCGTAAGAAGCATTTAGGGACTCATCAAATAGTCATGAAAGTTACAGCGTGTATGTCATCGTAGCATCTATGAATTATTCAGCAGAACACAATGCGGTACATATCTTAATGTAGCATAGTGTGGTAGATGCCTGTGAAGTTCACCACCATCATCAAATGGATAATGCACTTCATAGTAGCATTATGTGCAAGTAAAATATTCATCTGATCTTCAATTGTACATGCACAAATAATGCAAACTAGAGCTATTCCATTTTGAAATTCCTATGAAGTAGGCTACCATCTGCAAATTGTCTGGTAGACAGTGAGTCAGTGAGTCCATCCGAATCCTTTTGTCGGCAAAATAAGGAGAACCGTTGACATTATAACCTTGATTTTTTGCAAGAAGGTGCATTAGGGGACTGTTACCAGCAAGTTCTGAGCTGACCTACTTTTAATGAAAATTTCTGGTGATTTTTGATGAAAATCACTGGTGATTCTGACTTGGACTGTACCCATCTTAAAATAGGCAGGATTTCAACTTCGGGCGGGGGGATTTCCAAGAGTTCAGTGCGCGTTGGAGTCCTAATGCCTGCCATACTTTGTAGGTCCTGTGACGTTAGTCACACTGCCATGTTAAAATTGTAATTTCTTTATAGTCTGTAAATGTCATTTCAGATAACTTTTAAGTATGAATAATTTAGCCCCCAAGAGAAAATTGTAAACAGGATTTCGTTTTACAAAATTTAAATCTGTAACCAAGGGAAATTAATTACATACATACATGAACTTGTAAGCTAACTTTGATAGGTACTAGTGTGCTGATATAGAAAATGACAATTCAAATCAAAGGGCGAGAAATTAACATCTAGCTCATTGCACTTGATGTTCAGGACTCCCTAACAAAACCAGGTTTCTCAGATAATGAAATTTGGATTCAAAACTGGGCAAAGGCGGTTACCCCAATGTACATATATTCTGCCATATGCTTTGCAGTCTGTTCACTTGCAATAGTAATACATGTAAATGTCACAGATGTCCCTATGCTAATACATGGGGGGGGGGGAGAGATTTGAAATGGCTACAATGGAAGAAATAGACAATATGCTTTATATAATTACATTCAATTTGAAGATAGTGATAATATGCTTATATTAATGAAAATTTTCTATTGTTAATGCTATAGCTGGAAATATTCAGGACGCTCCATGGAAAATTAGACAATGCTCAATATTAAGCCGTCTCAGAACTGTGACAATTTTGAACTACCCAGGACCTGAACTGGCGTGAAACCATTGGCATGTCAGGATATGCTTTTCACACTAAGCTTTTACCTGCATCACAGTTTACATGGAAATCAATTATCCAATTACATGTAACCTTATACATGTACATATTTCTTTCAGGCATTCCAATGTGAACAATGTTTTTCTCTGCAGCTTACATGATATATTTGAATTAATTAGTACCTATCCATATAACCATGTACCTATACATGTATCACAATATATCTGAGGTATCTTTTATAAATAATGTACATGTAATTAATTAATAATAAAAGATTAATCGTCAGGAAATAAGCTTTCGTTATCTTCGGACCAGCTCTGATACTATCCAAAATAACTATTGGGATACAGACCAGCCAGCTTTACAACAGTGGGTTTAATTTCCTGGTCCGTAACAGCAATATCCCATCAGAGCTATTCGAAGCACTAAAGCCATATTGAATTGTGGTCGAGAGTAAAATTGTGTGCTTGCCGGAATCATGTCATGTGTAATATACATGTATGTAAGTTAGCCGTCTAACACCATGCTACAGCTACTTGTTCATCTAAGTCACTTGAATGTACAGTATTTTTTTTTTTCGCCTGGTGATGATTGATGATTATTTATTGATGATTACATAGAAAATCTGTCGAAGAGAAGAATTGGGGATTAATTAGGAGCTCCAATGGGACCTGCTGGAATTACATTCACATTTTCTTTCTCAGTTTTTACCTTTCTGAAATCCCAGCGATCAAACATTCAAATTGCTATTAAAAGAAAAGCATCTGCTGATATGAATATTCATGAAAGGACAAATGGAGGTGATTAGCGGCTACATAATCACCGATACTCAAGTTTTTTTTATTCATGGCGTAAAAATGGTTATTCAATAGTGTGATAAATGTAGCGAAGAATTTCGTTTCACACTCAAGCCTTATACAGATCCTGATGCCATTGTTAGCCTGCACAGTCACAGGGAGGTAACAGGGAAATATTAAGTCATGCATGTCAATGTGTTTACCAATGAGTCCTGGGGGTATTCATTTTTATAAAACAGATGCAGTCTTGATGCAACACCAGAAATTTGAGTACAAATGTAACTCATGGATTTCAATCCATTTACTTAATGTCAGCTTTGACGAGACTTTTATTCCACCTTTTATCCCTCCATTTCATGTTTTTCCTTTTTCATTACCTGAATTTAACTTTTTTTTCTCGAGCAATTTCAGGGCATAAATTCAGCACCACAGAGGAGACTTTGCGCTCAACGCCTTGGCCGAGGCGTTCAGCTGCATCACAGAGACCTTATAGATCTTGTGAAATAATGATATCACTTTCATCCCACATGCTTGAATAGGGTTTTTGTTCAGCGTGCGTCAATATTACGTCAGCAGCTAACGCATGCCATTATGTAATTCAACGCCAGATATTCATCTTATTGTAACAGGCATGCTCACTTATTTGTACGATAATAAGGATGGGAGGTAAGACCAATTAGCCCAGTGCTCGTGGGGGTTTTGCCTGGACACTGCGAGACCGCTGTGTCTTGGCAGTTGATTTCCCCGAACTCTAACCGCATGAGGGCAAATTAACTCTTCTCTGATCATGCTATTCACACACGCCACCAGTTTTCACCAGCATGTACAAGACCAATGGAAAGTTGACGTTAGATGATTCTACTCATTTTTAATTTCAATGATTTTCACACCAAATTATTATTCCGAGGGTCCATGCATACTGAAAAGGTGTCTCAACAATTAGCGTATTTTGCAGCATGAGGGGAGTCTAAAGCTCCATATCAATTCCATCATGTAACATCCTAACAGACTATCAGCCAAGAAAGAACATAATATAATTTTTGCACAAAAGGTGGAAGTTTGAAATTGTTAAGTCATGGCCAGGGTCATGGCCCGATGTATAAAAAGCAGCTCTTCTCGGTTTTATTGTGAACGCTTTGGAACATTTAGAGGCTGTACCACACCCCAAACAGACGGTCCCCATGTTAGAGACCATAATGCACTCTCCAAACAGACTGTCCCAATATAAGAGACTGCATAGCAATCCAAATAGACTGTCCCAATACTAGAGACTGTACCACACTCCAAAATAGACTGTACCAATAAAAGAGACTGTACCACACTCCAAACTAGACTGTCCCAATAAAAGAGACTGTACCACACTCCAAACAAACTGTCCCAATATTAGAGACTGTACCGCACTCCAAAATAGACTGTGACTGTCCCAATATTAGAGACTGTACCACACTCCAAATAAACTGTCTCAATATAAGAGACTGTACTGCACTGTTCCAATCTACAATTAGTCATTGAAATAATGGAGGAAGAGTTCTCTCTGTCCTACAACATGGAATGGGAGAGAATTGAGACCGGAGCAGGGCCTAATCCTGAAGACCTCTCTTATAATCTTAGAGGAAATGCACCTTTTCACTGGAAGAATGCTTTAGGATGCACATTTCAAACAGAAAGAGTTTATACCGGTTATTACTCCAAAAAGGAAATTAGTGGTCAATATCGGGACTGTGAATGCTTAAACGATCAGGTCATATACACCCATTAAGTGAACTAGGTCTCTGGGTCTAGTTACAGGCAAATAACTCCGGTGCGATTGGAAATGATGGTCTCACCATAAAACTTTCGATCATATTTTCTGAGTAAACTTTCACCCACTTATCGAAATGTAATGACATAAAGTCATAGTACATCAGTTCACTGAAAGTTCTGAAGTGTTCCAAAAACCTTCCAAAAATCTCAGTTTCTGAACAAAACACCTAACTCACTTTGCAGGGCATATTCTACATATTTTGGGAAAGGGCCTTTTGGCAATGGATTTGGGAAATACTATCCTAGCACTTCAGGCTGAGGTCCAGGGGCCGCCTAGGCCCCGGAATTCGGGGTTCTAGATGCCTGGAAATACATTCGAGCCCATTTCTGGCAGTTAAATTTGTAAAATATTATTCCCTGTTTTATATATTTTTAAGAGAAAATTTAAAAGAAAACAATTAAATTTTAAATGTTACACATGGCCCATGGGATGAAAGAAATAACTAGAGCCGGCTAGAGTTAACTCGCCTGACGAATCTCCGTCGGTAACGCATTGAGCATCAGTGCAACAACAACAACGATGATGTTTGCGTAAAGATAATGATTACACAATGATTGGCCATTTTCACACCATCGTCGATTAATATTATTTTCTGCCAAATGAATGCAACAATTAATACGTACGAGAAACCTTCGCAAGCCGATTTTCCCCCTGGAATACGGTGGAATAGATGCGGCCAAAGATGTCAGACTACCCTCTCACTTCACCAGATCTAGACCGGAAGTTTAGCGATAATGCTCGGGACTTCCTGGAGCTACCGAAAGAAGCGATCTTCGATTCCTCAGGGTTTAAGAGTTTCAGAGAGGGTTGTAACTCTCCACAACCTGGGGAAATCCTGAATAAGTAATAATATCGTTGTCCTGCATTTCCAGGTATTATGTAAGTTCTTGAGTCTTGATGAACCTACCTGAGCCTGGCCGCTGTAATGACTGTCTAATAGAGAGATTATTTCAGGTGATAACTTCATGATGGGCTGTCTTCTCCTACGGGTTTTGTGTACACTCTGAAACCTCAATCCACACCTCGTCTTGTATTCTTTCAAACTCAATTCTGTAAAATGATTCACCAGAAGTGGCAATTTACTGTGGTAGTGCCCACCAGTACATAAATTCAAAAAAGTGTGATTCCAGAACGACCAGAGCTTCTGGTATATACAACTATATTCTCACAAGTGATGCAATCTAAACTGCAGTAAACAAATGAAATCTAGCTGAAGACCAATCAAAATGCATATTTCATAACTGTACATCCTGTCGATTGGTTGATCTGTAATCCACTTCTTAAAATTCAAATTAGAAGTCTCATGTGAGACGACCAATGTAATATTGTCCATATGACCATTGACGTCAAGTACAGCAAAACAAAATCCCAGATATAGATGTGTTGATTTTTACAAGATCACCTGATGAGGTCATTAATTAACTTACTTGAAGAAAACAGGGGAAATGACGTACATACATAAAAGGAGAATCTTAGTACAATTCAATCTGCGAGAGTTGTTTACATCGTTATAATTACTTCCATTGTAACATGAGCATTTTATAATGATGACATCCTGTGATATTACAGTTCATGTGGCTTCGCTATTGTGAGATCATTCTGACACTCCAAATAAACACGATTCCATCTCTTTAGTCATCTTTGACAAACATGACATATTATTTTGTTCTCTTTCTTGACATATAAAGCATGCAAGCTGGAAAGGATCGATTACAATATACACAGAGGTTGGAAAATGGACAACATGCAATATGTGCACAACCTCAGCAAGAAGAAATTATTTCGAGCACTGAATGAATCCTAAGTGATTGGCAGTTAAGAAAAGTTGTTTCCATGCAGCTGTTATATATGCATGTAAAATGTTCATATTAAGGAGTAGTAGGACTCCTAATATATTAGAGGATAACATATAGCATTCAGTATTTTGACACGTTATTCTGTAATTTCATAAAAGACAATTTGGCAGATGAAGTATTTCTAGTGCATTTGAAACTGTTACTCAAGATCAACCCAACATGTACAGCTCTGAATAAAACAAATTTGAACATCGTGCAGTAGCTTTAGAGGCTGCGACCGCCTCAATATTCATCTACAGCCAACATAAACAAAAAAATAAAAACATATTTTTACAAATCATGCAGTTCGAAGAACATTTTTTGTTTCAAGCAAATTGTATTCAACTAATTCTGTTTGCCAGAAAATGATGGATATACATATATTTGGTAAATGTGAAAGAAAAATAAATATTTTTTCAAATCTCCTAAGTGCCTGTGAAGATATACGCTCATACTATTCAGCTTGTATCACTGACGTCCCTACTCTCCTTGTTCCCCCCCGCTGATTCACATCGCCAAGTTCGCGCCTCTTGGCCGTAAGGGGGCGCTTTATCTGGTTACCCAATCGCCGGGCCGTAATAGCTCGGAGATAACCAGATTCCTCATACTAACCACGATTGGCTAAGTACCTCAAGTGATCGAAATTACGTCATGCCTTCATGATAGTGAGATCACGACTCTCACGTAATGTGGAAGCCATGCCAATATTTTGACAGTGACACGCCCTCTTTATACCGCATCTCTCAAAGGAACTTTTCCCCATCTTAATTACAGTCAACATTCAATTCAAATTCTGAAACAATGGAACGGTGTTTTTACGTTAGCATTCTAGGCAGCTCCTTATATACTCATGACGATAAAGCGTGGTCTTATCAGTGGAATATTAACGACATTTTTGTTAATTATTTGAAGGTATCAGTGAACAAATGTTTGCAATCAGTTGACGAACCTTACTAAACAATGGAGGAAGTTATCCAAAAATCTGTTCACTCTTAACTCAGAAATTAACGTAATTAGAGCTGTTTTGTCATCCGTTTGTCGTTAGTTTTGCCGTTAACGACATATGAACGTTTGAAGAGGGAGACAACTCATATTGCCAAGACTCTTCCATAAGAGTGATATTCATTGGTCATTGGTGGTTGGCCTGTGCAGAGCGCCCCCTTATGGCCGAGAGGCGCAAAATATGCGATGTGAATCAGCGGGGAGAACTTAGGAGTGTAGGGACGTCAGTGATACAAGCATGTTTATCAGCGTAGTGAAGATAGGGACTAATTTTATTCAGCCTGTGTACACAATTCCACGATGAAACAAGTACATGACCAGGGTGAATTTTGAGAGAAATATAACTTACTATCCAGACAGCGTAATTCTGCCTCGGTTAGGGAGCTACGTCGTTTCTCAGTCTTATATTCTGGTTTTGGTCGCACCCGGACATCTCCTGTAAGTAACAAATAACAACTGCCTCTTTAATCATATTTGATGGTGACCGCACCTCTTCACAAACCAAAAACGGATGCTACATATCCTTAACACTGGAACACAATTTTGTCACACTGTAAAACAGGAAAACAGTGGAATTTTTAAGAGAATTTCACTGCCTTCGCTGGTATATCAGCCACTGCAAAACTTTTATCACCCATGTTTCCTCCTTGACATAATCTTTAGGCTGTTCATGCTATAACAAGATCCCTTTTTTATCGCACAAATTTGTGATTGGTAACCCTAGGATTCAATGGCTACTGCACTTCACAGGGATTTAACAGACTGATGGGGTAGTTAAGCGGTAGTTAGTCTAGTGAATAAGACAAGAATGGGGATGACAGCCTGACAAATGTCGAATAACATTCCCAGGTGCCCATCATGTCATTGTCACATTGGATGCCGTCACAGTGGGATGAAAGTATTAACATTGAGTACGACATCGTGAAGACATCAAAGCCAGAATGCTGATGAATGAAATGTGACATCTCAAGTCACTGGTCAGTATAGTGCCACGTGGAGGTGCTCTTTTCCAACAATGTCAGAAATGTGATTCCAATGTCCAGGATATTAAAACTAAATGTTAAATTCTAGTCTATCTCGACTACCATGACTACTGAACGATTCTTTATCACAATGTTTACTTGCTGAATATCTTCAAAATGATGCTACTACCAGTACCTCTTTTTAAAAATCAGCAAACTATTGTGGAATTAAGCCATAGTCAAATTATAACAACCCAGAACAGGGATCATCAACCTGAAGAGACACTTTGTCCATGATTAATTTAACTGAAGTTGGTTCATTTTAACGACCATGACTTACTCGGTAATGGGCTATGGCAGATTATTAAATCTGTGAGAACAAACTCTAGGAGGGAGACCACAATAGACAATGCTGCAGGGATTTTAACAGTTTCTGCACCATATTATACACGTGTTTATTGTACACTATCATAAGTGTTCATATGTTTTATAGTGTTAGACAGTTGTGCCTTCATATTGGACAGTTGTTTTTGTTTGTAGACAGGTGTTCAAACAACACCTGCATGACCAGAATGCTGGCGATCTGCCAAAATGCTATTACATGTAAATTGAAGCTGAAATTGTTAAACTATTTACATTTATTCTTCAGTCCGGTCTCAAAGTGTGTAATAATTAAGTTATTAGACTCTAAGTACGGTACTGTGTTGAACTTGTCTTGGACTCGAGAAAGGGATTCATGAGCTCAACCCTGCTCTTGCATCAAGAACTCGTCCATACAAAATACAAACCAATAACCTAGGATTACAGTCCCCCTGTTACTTGGACAGTGATTATTGAAATCATTAGACACACGTACATATATAATTTCAGGTACACATCATATAGTCTGTGAATATACAATGCAGTAACATGAAAACATTTGGAATAGGACAGTCTCGAGATATAAATACAATATACAGTATGTTTATTGCACGACTCGTAAAATGGTACAAGTATGGCAAACAAAATAATTAAATTACTATGGTGCTATAGCAACGTAGTAGTTATTAGTTAGTATGGATTTAACCAACAGTGACTGGGTTAGTAGTAATTCTAGGAAAATCCTAAAAAGAACATAGGAGTCACCAGTGTGTTCATGTAGAAACTCGAATTAACATGATTAAGAAGTGTCCGGCCGGTTTTTTGATGGAGGGTTAAAGGCATTGACTGGTACATTTGGTGTACCAGTCTTGCTATTTTTGAAGCATTGTCTCTGTGGAGATTTAATATAGATTTAATTTTTATAATTTCCGATGGGGTGGGAGTCGGTTACTGTGGATAATTTGGTTTATATAATCTCTGTGTTTGTTATGTCAAGAACAGTATAGCAAGAAGTGTACATGTACTTCATCTTCTACTACATTTAGGGTACAGTGGCGACAGATCCGGTCACATCTTGGGGTGTTTTCATACCTACCGGTCTCTATTTCGAGTTTGTGACAGCTGATTCGTAGTTTTGTTATTGTTCGTCTATGATCTGGGTTTTGTATATTTTCTAGGTAATCCTGCAATTTGTATTCTTCATATATGGTTGCGAGGAGAGTCAGTTTACCAGATTGGGTGTGCTCTTGAACTTAAATCTTTAGCCAGGAAAGGTGCAAAACGACATCATTAGGCACCGGGCAATGGTTCAACATAATACTGCAAAAACTGGGAAATATATCATTGTGGCTTTCAAAATACCGAAAATCCAAACAACTTTGAATATGTTATTGTCTCGGATTTAAATCATAGGCATTTACAAACAGAAACAACCAGTGTGACATGACCTCGTTTCGTGCCTTTTGTCGTCTTGACAAATAGCAGAGGTACAGATCAACACTAAATCCTCTACAATCTCAATTATAAAATCTGTACATTTATTCATTTGATGGTTAAACCATCTGTTCGATTATAGCAGCTACAGATGACCTTGATTACAATATATTATTACTAATATTTGTATCTGCATGTTATAATTTCTACCTGAAGTAGCTCAAAGTCAATGTGACCAAACTGTTTATGACAATTTTTAAGCACACATGTTACATATATGTAGGTGGCAATAAAAATGTAATGCCTCAAATATGGAGAGGTATATTGATGATACAATCAATAAATTGCAAAATGTGCAAAATAAAATTTACAGGCACTCGGTATGATCAACGGTACGGCACAATGCACAATACGACGCCGTCAGCTGGTCTAATCCAGGAAACTTTCTTATTCAAATGGTTGGGGCTTTTTAGGGTTTGGATGCGTGAATGACATACCGGTACTAGAATTTAGCATACATACTGTCCAAAATCAGTTGCTCTTCAAGAAAAATACCTTTAGAAAATCATCAGTATGTTCAATGCATATAATGGTCACACAAAATTTTGTTCTTAGGGTTTCTGGCCAAACTAAAGGAATATTTTTAAAATCACACTGGAACCAAAAAATTTGCCTTATTTTGTTCAGAAACCTAATTTCACTTAAAATTGTTCTTGCCTCCGTTTTTGATATGTTTCTTCACTTGGGCATCCAGACCGGGAGGGAGGAGGGGAGGGAATTTGGCTTAATGTCACACTCAAGTTTGTTTCACTGATATGGTGACAGTCAGTTTGGTTGGTGGAGGAAGCCGGAGTACCCGGAGAGAACCACCGCCATTCGGCAAATAACTGACAAACTTTCACACATGGACCAGCTGGGCTCGAACCCGTGCCGGTTCAGCGGTGTGAGGCTAACGGTCACCAGCAAAGCGCCTTAGACCACATCCAGACCGGGCCATCACAGTGGGTCTTCAACAAGGATATGGTTTGACCACAGTCTGGATGGCTCCAGTCATCATGGGCACATTGTAACAGTAATATTTGAAGTTACTACCAGATATTGGATGATCTTTCCAAATTATGCAGGATCATCTATAAGCCGATACAGGACTCCATTAGCCACCTTACCTATGTCATCACTCAGTTAAAGCCATGTTTAGTCCCCGACTAGGTCATTCTGTCAAACCCTCTATGGTAATTCCCCTAATAATTCCATCACCGGAAGTGCAGCAAAAATAGCATATATCTGGCAATATTGTTCATGGCTCCATGCAGCTACAAAGTCTCACATTTTGTCATTATATGACTTTTCTTCAATTTGAATGAAGAATGGGAATGTTACTTTTTCTCTTGTTTGAATAACAGAGTTGAAAAGTGAACTTCCTGTGATTGAATTATTAGGGGAATATAATCTGTGAATATACACACTCTCAAATGTCATCACAAATCTCTCTGGTGTACATGTAACACACCTGCAGATTTTCCATTATCCAGCTCTAGGCAGATTATAGGTAGTTAGATTACTTTCAGTGATGCATAGTCAAACATACATATATGTTAATCCTGTCTGTGAATCACTATCCCAATTACTGGAAGCTTATAATTTGTGTCAATGATGTCAGAATTAGAGTCCTCTGCATCGCACAACTTCGAAGCCATGAATGATTTGAAGGAACTTGCGTTGCTCAATTCATACATGTTATGTACGTTTCTATTTTGAAGGTTTCGCCTTAAATAAAATGTACGAATTATTTCTTGCGACTGAAGATGGGAAAGTATTATTTTATTTCTTCATGGAATCAGTGTGCCCCGCGGCCGCCATACATGTACATTGTACTTGCCACAGCTGAAGCTGTTAGAACCAATGATCAATACCTGTATGATGTACTACAGATTGGAGCATCATAAATTGAAGATTTGGCTCAAAATTAACACTTCTTCCACAAGGAGTTGTCCCATTGTTAAAATTTAGTACCACTCACAATCTAATACACTGTTGGAATGTGTTCTGTCTTTTCATATTGATGACAACACTATCTTGGATGTAATTCAGAAATCTACCCAACATTGGTGTGAGGTTGCTCGAGAACAAGATACAGAAATGGATACAATAACACTTTCTCATCTTCCATGGCAAATTTTATTTTTAAGTAAAAACCTTCAGAACAGAAGCACCGATTCTCATCAGATCAGTGAAGTTATTAAAGCAATGTTGAGCTCCAACAATAATTTGATGGGTGACTGGGTGCTGTATGGGCTGGGCTGATCAGTGTCCAGGATTATAGGAACTGTGGACATTCCTGTTCTGGTACATGCAGGCACTGTCGTGATATGAATGAAAACAATGTTAAATGCTACTCAAGGGTGAGTGAGTGAATAGAATTTAACGTCGCTTTCAACAATATTTCAGCTATATCACGACGAACCATCTAAGCACCACCCAGCCCAGTTGTGTTCCTGCTACTTCAAAGAAGAAATCTTTGAAGCAGCATGGAACCAGACACCCTCCATCCACCCTATAAAACACCGAGGACAGCGCACTAGACACAGACAGGATGCTTACATGGTGCAATAAAGACAAGTGATATTACAGTGCTAGACATCACATTATCAAGTTCCTACTCAATCACTAACTCACTTGCATATATTAAAATTGAGTGAATCAAATATTCCTTTAAAACTGTTGAATGAAATGTCAGAGACGTTGGGCTGTTAAATAATGATCTGGTATACAGAGTGCTCCAGTGCCACTGTATATCATAAAGAAGGCACTAATGCCCCTGTATGCCATACACATACGGGGGGGCTCCAGTGCCAGTGCTGTATATCAACAGCAAATCAATCTCCACAATTTTTTCCCTTGATTAAGCCCCGACATTTTGATATAATCATATGCCTACCTTACTCAGAAGCTGTCCATAGATGATATCATGTTAATGGGAGGCTTGCACAGTAAGACCAGACAATAGAACGTTAGTGCTAGTCGGTGGTTTGGTTAACTGGACTAAAATCGACAAACAGGAAGTGGCAATCGCAGAATCTGATTGGCTAGTTGGTATTGTGCAAGTCTCTCATTAACTCAGACTTTGGAGAACCACTACGTCACACTTGACCAACTGCCGTAACGCACTTTTAAACTTACAGATACATGTAGGCCAGTAAATGCCGCTCTAGGCTGGACACCACCCCACCCAGGCATAATATCTGACCTCAACATGATAGAATGTGCCAGAACGACCGATTCTGATATCCTCATGAATATAGTATCAATGGCATACAAATAATGCTCATGTTAGTCTTAGTGTTGTAATCATACAATGCATTAACTGTGTTGGTTCAGGTTACAGGATATGAATGATACATTCTTAGAAAGAACTTTCTGAACCCGGGGAATCCGCCTTGGGCTGGTAACACTTACAGTAACATATACATGTAGTCCGCATAATCCGAAGGATGGGTATCACCATCTTCATCTTCATTTTGTCCACTTAATAGGATAATTGACTGATCAGAGGATTTAACATACATATAACCTGGAACTTTATCATATTAGCTGGCCAATTAATGCAGCTACATTATAAACACTTAAAGAAAATTATTCTCATCTCAAAATTATTCTCCCGCAGCTTGGTTCAAAAGAATTTATAAATACATGTATGTATGACACGAACTTGCAGTGACCTCAAATCCATTTGAATTTCAAAAGTGGGTTATTGATTGGCTGTCCTATGTATCTGGCAAACCTACCATCATATTAGAAGGAATGACTCCAAGTACTGATACATTACATCACCCTACACACAGTCATTGGGCAAGTTCTGATTGGCGGTGTCTCTGGTTTGTGGATGAAATTTACACCTCAGATTTGAATGCTTTCGGTGATCCAATCTATCAAGCCTAATTTGAAGTGTGAACGGAGAAGTCGACTTGTGTTTGAAGTCGAGGTTTCACAAGGAGGGACAAATACTTTTCCTACATGTACAGGTGAATAATTTTCTTTCAGTGGTTATACTGTAGCTGCAGGTTATGATAAAGTTCCAGGTTATATGTATGTTAAATACTCTGATCAGTCAATCACCCTATTAAGGATGTCCGCTGGTGGTTTTTGACTGTGGCAGCCATTTTGCCTGTTTTTCTATTGGGTTATCTCCCTTCCCTAGGTTAAGAGATGGGGATTTCCTTTAAAAGCCTTCTAGCCGAGTATTTTGCACGTGCCAACATCCATCCAATTTGCTAAATTTTGATAGACATTGTGATTATCTGCAAACAGTTAGAATATAAGAAAAAGTTAAATACTATTTATATGAATTTTTCATGAATATGTTTCAAAACTAGGGCTATTCCCTATGCTTTCTGGGTTATCAAATGAGCATGGGTCAGTCCACTTAACGTTGCCTACAGCTAAAAAATGCACACCAACCTATATTTTTTTCTTTGGTTTTCCTCATATTACACAATTATGAATGCAACAACACACATTATTCAAAAAGTTAATTACTTTGATTTACCACCAGCGGACATCCTTAAGTGGACAAAATGTACCCAGTCATTGTAATAAATTTTAAAGATGGAGTCAGCCTCAAAATCTATGGATTAAATTGTAAACTCTCCCCCGTGCATTTTTCAGCAGCGAAGTTTGCTAAAGCATCATACATGTTGGTATTATACTTGATGGTAGTGGGATCGCCTTATACAACGAATGCAAGAATATCTTGTGAGAGAAATTTGAAACTCGGCCAGCTTCGATGGGTTTTCTCTTGGCCATGCCATTTATTTTCAAAGACCAATTCCTTATACTTGCTTGTGAATGGTAGAAACAAGTGTAGTATTTTGTGATCAAATGTGTTTTAGTTTGTACCTGTCGTAACATATGTCACTTTCGCGGAGTTTGAGAGACATTGATTCAGTCCATCATCCGAATGCATGGCACGATCATACGTAGAAACTTCTACTCTAGCTATGCGGTAACGGGTGCTATCTGAGTGTATTAGGGCGGTTCCCAAATGGTCACATCCGATTGGTCCCGTGAGATCCGACATCGGCGCAATCACATTCATAAAATGAAGACACACCTCCAGAAAGCGATCGATTGAAATGGGCCTCGAAGTGCCCCCATGACAAAATAAAAAGCATATAATTTTCCTGCGAACTGCCGCCGATTTAATTTTTTCAAATATATTATAGGCAGTTTGTAATATGGTTTTCCCTACGAAAAACAAAGAAGCATGCTCCATTAGAGTGAGAAATAAAATAGAGGATTCGCACAACTTCGGTTTGGTCCCAGTCTTGCGCCTCGAGCGCTTAATTGAAATTGACATGTCTCATGTCTGAGATTTCCAGGTCAAATATTTGAAATCGGATAATTTCATTGGATTGTTTAAATGGAGCGGATGTGTGACTTGATGCTTGGAGAAACTGACGTCGGGCGAAATACACGGAGAATGAAGTCAATGAGCTAAGGGTAGTGTTAAGTGAAACGTGAAATGCCCTTAGCAAGCTAAGATGATTTCAGTCTAGATTTGATGCTCATTACATCTTCAACAGTTTAATAGTCATCCTCTAAAATAATTAAAATAACAAAGAAATAATGGATGATCAATGATTCAGACCATTTTGTCAACTCATTACCATGAGGTCAAGCCCTTTTTTTTTAAGGAAACATTTTTGAAAGAATTTTATAAATGCTAAAGTAGTGAGCAGAAATATTTGTTCCAGGTGAGAAGCACGATACATTATGTGTAAACATTAAAAAGCCATAATTTTCCCTTTTTTGTCGTATTTCTTAGACTGAAAAAAAACTTTCCTTGTTTGAATACGTTTCTTTGTTTGGCCTAAAGTCGTGGGATAAATTTGAGTTTTGATTTTCCCTCTTGTAACCCAGGCATGCAGTTATCGTATGATGGGCGACAGCTACATTAGGTGTGTCAGCTTAGTTGTTATGCCCACTGATAATATCGCACACATCATCAACTGGCTGTATATGGCCGTGCCCTAAGTAGTACATGTTGTATGGATTTTCTTACAATTCCCCGTTAGAGTCTAGATTGACGAAGGATATATTATATTGATTAGTGCTGTTTTTAGAAAATTCACTTGCTTCCGCTCCATCAAACATCATCACCTTTAATAAATGTACGTTTGTCCTTTAGCGGCTGTCGGACTCGCCTTTGATAGCTTCTTTTGGCTGCGGAAAGCAATATCAGGGTCAAAAGCTCAGGACAGACCGATTAGATGGAATTAATGATCACAGAACAAACGGTGGTAGGTGTGGGAGATATTGGAAGGTGCCGAACATATTGTACAAATAACTCTGCATTGAACAGAGCAATTCCAGAAAATTTCCCTTGAAGCTGGTCGCTCAAAAGTTTGGTTCCCTGCAGACCGCACGAGGTCTCAGTCTGGCATGGACATGTATTATAAGCACCGGTCCATCTTTTGACGACTCCTTTAATTGTGCTGCAAAAAGCTCCAGCCACTCGCAGACAAATCTGTGGAGGCTTAGACAAGGTTTATTGTGGGCCCTCAGCTGCCTGGACAAGGTCTTTGAAGGTGACCCGGCCATCTACCCGCTTCCACTGCATTTTATCAATTTACGTCAATCAAATTACTCCGAAAACCCCCACGGGATGAATGCCAGAATCGGTCTAATTATTTAAACACAAGTACAAGTATCTACTCTTCATCTACCCATCGACTGCTCAGACAAACTCAAATTCGGAAGCAAAGCTACACACCCTGCATCCCACTTTAGCTCAGCCACTGAAACAGTGGTCAGCCGTTGGGTCAATCTTATCAAAATAAAATCCTATCTGCTCCCCCATTTGGGTATCTCACGGTAGGTTCGGATCGGACACACTCGACGGATTCCGATGGTTTACGTGATGAACACAACTCCAGCTGTGACTGGAACATGCTCGTTCAGTTGACAGACTAAATATTCATCAGATGAAGGTCATCCATTGGGGCCTTTGTTGCAGCGAGATATCCAAATGGGGAAGCTGATAGGATTTTATTTTAATTACACTGCCTTGTCTTGTCTTGCCTTGTCTTGTGGTCAGTACAATAGGGCCTAAATAAATCCATTTAAATTTTGGGTGATAGAGAGAGATCACTGGATAGGAAATAATGACACATGATGCGAAGTACAGAATTGTGTGGCTACCAGTGAAGAGGATACCGACCACTTGAAATTGAAACTTCGCGGGAAAACATAGTCGTTCCCAGTTTTCATGTGATATCATGAAGTGCAAAGGCGTAAACAGATCAGAAGGATGACCCCTAAATATTGCCCATATCTTAGAAGAAATGTGAGATGTTCATTAAAAGAAGAAAATACATGTATACACCAGCTACATACATGTAGCTGAGCTTAATAACAGTGTTTCTGTCCACTCATTGATCAGAATTAGACTATCCTCCTGAAACGTGTACAAATTATGTTTAAAAAAAATCAGAATGATGAACAGCACCAGGGAAATTAGCTGGAATGTCTTAAAAGATTACATCGATGG
Source organism: Hanleya hanleyi (assembly GCA_036873755.1). Taxonomy (NCBI): domain Eukaryota; kingdom Metazoa; phylum Mollusca; class Polyplacophora; order Lepidopleurida; family Hanleyidae; genus Hanleya; species Hanleya hanleyi. The sequence continues at coordinate 124,947 of JAVTVY010044961.1, forward strand.
GTACTTGGAGAAATTCAGAGTATAAAATCTGCTGTTCCCAGACCGAAACCAATACAAAGCTGTATGTATTACAAGTATCCATATGTATAATGTTGAAGAGAATGAATAATTTAGCTATAAACTGGAACTGAACCGATGACCCCTCCAATCCATGGACCCATGACCCCTCCAATCCATGGACCCATGACCCCTCCAATCCATGAACCCATGACCCCTCCAATCCATGAACCCATGACCCCTCCAATCCATGAACCCATGACCCCTCCAATCCATGAACCCATGACCCCTCCAATCCATGAACCCATGACCCCTCCAATCCATGAACCCATGACCCCTCCAATCCATGAACCCATGACCAATCCATGGACCCATGACCCCTCCAATCCATGGACCCATGACCCCTCCAATCCATGAACCCATGACCCCTCCAATCCATGAACCCATGACCCCTCCAATCCATGAACCCATGACCCCTCCAATCCATGAACCCATGACCCCTCCAATCCATGAACCCATGACCCCTCCAATCCATGAACCCATGACCCCTCCAATCCATGGACTTCCTCTTGATGAGTGAGTGAGTGAATAGAATTTAACGTCGCTTTCAACAATATTTCAGCTATATCACGACGAACCAACTAAGCACCACCCAGCCCAGTTGTGTTCCTGCTACTTTAAAGAAGAAATCTTTGAAGCAGCATGGAACCACACACCCTCCATCCACCCTATAAGACACTGAGGACAGCATACAAGACACAGACAGGACACTTACATGGTGCAATAAAGACAATTGATATTACAGTGCTAGATATCACATTATCAAATTCCTGTTGCTTCTCAGCAAAATGCATTGAAGCAACAGAAAACTGTTAAAATATCCCAAAACCAATTTAAGCAATATCATATGACCAGATGTGCGTGTGGTGTAGGTTCAGTTAACCTTGGCCTTATAATTCTTAAGAAATGGTGGTACCAAGTATTGACAAATTTGACCTGGTGGCCCAGAAGAAACTGGTCAATCCCACAGACTTTCAATGGGCTTCTAATCTGCAACCACATGCAGATATCAACCAAGTTTGGTCATTCTTGAGATATGGTGGTAAAGAGAAACAGATGGACAAACGTACATACACAGTCATTCGTTTTTGAGGAGTGTGAGTGTGATCACACTCCATCACACTCCTTAAAATTAGCTCAGGAGTGTGAACATAGCACTCGCCAATTGTAAGCCTCCCTAAGTTGTAACCTGGAGGAGTGTGATATCACACTCCTTGAAATCATTTTTCAAAATTTAGGAGTGTGATTAACAGCACTCCAGCTATTTTCAAAAACGAAAGACTGCATACATGATGACAATAGCCCAAATTCGTAGCCCATGACCAGTTATGTGTCTGGTTTATGATCACAGCACCTGTGCCAATATCATTCTTGAGATATAGTGGTAACAAGCAATGTCTTTTTAAATTTGACCTGGTGAGCATATGCATGTGTGGGACGTAAATATTTCTAGGCATATTAAGCAATCTTGTTATAGGGTGTTAATGAGAAAATGGACATGGACGGACAGACATACCTGAAAATGACAATGAGCCAAGGCAAATTTTGGTTGCGGGGTGACAAGGCCACTTTTGGACGAGGGGTAAAAATTAGGCCTCCATGTACTCTAAAATTGACCAATTCTTGTTAGAAAGGTAGGGTTACCTGAAGCACATGGATGACCTGATTAACAAACTTAGATAAAATGTACATAAAATATATAAATTTTCAACCAAAGCTCTACATACGGTAATTTCCCTAATAATTCGCAATGCAGTGATGAAACTCGCAACTTCAAAAATTGGCTACTTTCGAATTATTTGTCGCGGTAATTCCAGAAAAACGCTTGTGTTCGAATTATATGTTACACTGATATTCACGGAAGATCCAAAATGGCGGACCGCTTCACCGTGATCGTTGTGATCTATTGATAACCGTGTATTATGTTTGATATCTCTATCATAGTTCATTTAAAAGACTCTGGGCCATCCTTAAAATATGTCAGTTGGCGTAACCCGCCCTCCCCATCGAAAAGCTACCAACCCAAAAGTTTTTATCAGCCATCTGTCGCCGTAAATGTTTTTTTCTTTTTCTTCAACTTCAAGCAGTCTTTGTAGTTATTATCATTAAATTGCATAGGTCGTGAATTTGTCCGCCAGAGTTGCAAGTTTCAAGAATGAAATACAAAGAAAATATGGTCTACGAAACGAAAGAAAAATCTGCCCTCGCGTTGTTTTTGTTGAAAAGCGATATGCGTGTTGAAAACTTTTGTGCCTTATTTCCCTATTTTGAAAGTGAACTCTTCCAATTCGATTCGTCGGGAAGCCTTGTGGGATTACAACACCGGGTCAGTGGAAGTTTCCATTACCGCAATAGGGATGGTAGCCCGACAGTATTGCGACACGTGCCTGCAGTCAGTCGACCATATTTCCCGGCTAAATCTGTACCGTGATGCCGATGTTTGGTTCATTATCCATCAAACACGAAGTAAAAAGTGGAATGTCCAGCTTGTCAAGGATTGAAAATACATAAAAACTAAACCTCTAAATTCCTGCAATGATGATCGGGTTGTCTACAACGTCACTCGTGAGATGTCAATGTGACTGACCCAGCGAGGGTGCATATTTTATGTTCGTCCGCTCCATAAAGTCGATTCCTCGTTGATTATAAACTGGATTATCATGTTGTTGGAAACACTGACGTCTGTCATTTTATTACATGGAAATGTCGTTCTGGATTGGTGAGTGAATAAAACACCAGCATCCATGTCTGTTGACATCTCCCCGTGGCACAAATGAAATACTCAACTGCTCCCTTTCTGCAGTCAAAATGTATGAGACACATCATGCACATCTGAAGAAATGAAATAATGGCTCCCTCGACATAGGAGTTGTGCACAAACTAACTATTACGCCGAAGCCCTGACAGGGACAAGCAGAGGGAAACATTTATCCTTCCATATCATCTGTTTATTAAAGAAAATGAGACATCGAAAATATCATTCGAATTGCCGTTAATTTTTTTTCTGTTGATCTCGTAGGTGCCTCAAAATGGCCAGTTGATGGGCATTTTCGCCTCCAACCTTCTGCTAATGAGAACCCGGTTAGTGACTTCTGATCATAGTTCTATGATATATGGAAAATTCGCAACCACAAAAACTGAACTTTTGTATTTTATTTCTGTGTCAACGCGTATCGTTAGTCACGATTTAGTTGTACAGAAATTATTCTGAGTAACATATTCACTTTACTTTCAGCGGCACGAACTCCACGACGAAAACGGGAGTGTTCGAATTTATTTTTTCACGAGTATATTGAAAATGCTCCCGTTTTCGTTTTATTAGGATGGAAAAAATCACGACAGGGGAAAAATCGGCCGTTTTCGAATTAAATTTGGAAGGTGAATTATTAGGGAAATTACCGTATACATATTTTATTAACTTTAACCAAGAAGATTGCAGTTTGTCCCAATGGCAATGACACCGTGTCAACAGCTGAGCTATAGTCCCATAATTTAGCTAGAAAATCTGTACATAATTGGAAACGTTCAATGTATTACTTGTATTCAACCAGCCATTATTCAAGATATATTTTTCAAAAAATTCAAATGCGTCACCATCTGCCCAAGAAACCACTCCAGTGGGACTGATTTCCTTCTGGGTTGCCATGGACACACAAACAGTATGCAAACCTATTAATTTGGAGTGAAGATCTGTTATTCCATCGCCAACAGTCCATCAGTGTCCAGCATACAATTCATCAGATAACACAAGAGCTTGATCTTGATAAAGAAAGAAACCTTTTCAACAAGCTTGGCAAAGCTGTATTATTTCTCTCAGAAACATCAATACATTGCACTTACCACTTTGATGCAAACACCTAAAAGCTCAGAAAATTCTTTCCATCACATCTCGTGTATAATCTCATATACTGCTGTGTGATTGTCACAAAAAAAAATCTACAAGACATCAAAGTTGCTGCTCTACTCATATGAATTCCCCAGTAATCGGACTTATTCCCAGTAATCAGACTAATTCCCTAGTAATCTAACTGAGCACTGAAATACGACTGACAAAAGGTTACTATGTAATCCTGACTGAAGGTTACTACGTAATCCTGACTGAAGGTTACCATGAACGCGACGTTAAACCTTAATTCTCTCTCTCTCTCTCTCTCTGAAGGTTACTATGTAATCCTGACTGAAGGGAGAGAGAGAGAGAGAGAGAGAATGAAGGTATAACGTTGCGTTCAGCAATATTTCAGCTATACATGAGTGAAGGTTACTATGTAGGAGTGAGTGAAGATTACTATGTAATCCTGACTGAAGGTTACTACATAATCCTGACTGAGGGTTACTACGTAATCCTGACTGAAGCTTACTACGAACGCGACGTTAAAATCTTAATTCTCTCTCTCTGAAGTTACTACGTAATCCTGACTGAAGCTTACTATGAACGTGACGTTAAACCTTAATTCTCTCTCTCTGAAGGTTACTATGTAATCCTGACTGAAGGTTAATATGTAATCCTTACTGAAGGTTACATTGTACTCCTGACCAGAAGGTTACTATGTTATCCTGACTGAAGGCTAACTATGTAATCCTGATTGGAGCTTACTATGTACTCCTGACCTGAAGGTTACTATGTAATCCTTACTGAAGGTTACAATGTACCCCTGACCTGAAGGTTACTATGTAATCCTGACTGAAGGTTACTATGTTATCCTGGCTGAAGGTTACTATGTAATCCTGATTGAAGCTTACTACATTATCCTGACTTAAAGGTTACTCTGTGATCCTGACTGAAGATTACTATGTAATCCTGATTGAAGCTTACTATGTACTCCTGACCAGAAGGTTACTATGTAATCCTGACTGAATGTTACTATGTAATCCTGACTGAAAGTTACTATGTAATCCTGACTGAAGGTTACTATGTTATCCTGACTGAAGGTTACTATGTAATCCTGGCTGAAGCTTACTATGTACTCCTGACCTGAAGGTTACAATGTAATGCTGACTGAAGCTTACTATGTTATCCTGACTTAAAGGTTACTCTGTGATCCTGACTGAAGGTTACTATGTAATCCTGACTGAAGGTTAAGTACTATGTGATCATGACTGAATGTTACTATGTAATCCTGACTGAAGCTTACTATGTACTCCTGACCTGAAGGTTACTATGTTATCCTGACTGAAAGTTAAGTACTATGTAATCCTGACTGAAAGTTAATATGTAATACTGACCCAAAGGTTACTATGTAATTCTGATGGAAAGTTACTGTGTAATTATGACTGAAGGTTACTATGTAATATTCACTAAAGATTACTATGTAATCCTGGCAAAAGATTACTATATAATCCTGACTGAAGGTTACCATGTGATCCTGACATAAAGTTTACTCTGTAATCTTGACCTAAAGGTTACTATGTAATCCTGACTGAAGGTTACTATGTAATTCTGACTGAAGGTTAACATGTGATCCTGACTGAAGGTTACCATGTAATCCTGCTCTGAAGGTTACTCTGTAATTCTGACCTGAAGTTTACTATGTAATCCTGACTGAAGGTTACCGTGTAATCCTGACTGAATGTTACTGTGTAATCCTGACTGAAGGTTACTATGTAATCCCGACTGAAGGATACGATGTACTCCTGATTAAAGGTTATTATATAATCCCGACTAAAGATTACTATGACTGAAGGTTACTATGTACTCCTGACTGAAGGTTACTATGTAATTCTGACTAAAGATTACTATGTACTCCTGACTGAAGGGTTACTACAGAAGCCTGACTAAAGGATACGATGTACTCCTGATTAAAGGTTATTATATAATCCCGACTAAAGATTACTATGTACTCCTGACTGAAGGTTACTATGGAGGCTACTCCTGACTGAAGGTTACTGTGTAATCCTGACTGAAGTTTACTATGTAATCCTGATCGGTCTGATTCCATTCAAACACTACACACAATGTTCCTACATCAATATAATTTACCACATCATTTAACAAGCATATTCTACAATAACTTTCTATAACTAGTTTTCAAAGTGTGAAAGTTCATTTTTCACATGATCCTAATTAATTTATGTTTAATTTTCTCAGGATTCAGGGCATTTACACACTTGATACAGGTTCAAAGAGGTATAGAAACATCATTCACAAAATATTCAGCATGTAACATATTTGGATAAAAGTTATTTTATAGTCGAGATCAACTATGGTGAACATTTTTCTGTGACCTCATTTTTTAATATCTTAAGCATTGAAATCACACTTCTGACATTCTCTGAAAAAAATGACAGCATCTGCATTTGGCTCCAGTGCTGGAGATGACGTCGCACAATTAACATCATCATTCTGGGCATGATGCTTTGCAATGTCATACACGATCTTAGACCTTTTATCGCACTGTGACAGCTTCTAACATGATGTCATGGACACCTGGTTACGTTATCCGACGTCATCTCAGTCATTTCCCATTCTCATCATGGTCTGAATTGAAGAATTTAACAATATTGGTAAGAAATACAAGACTTTGTGACTTGAAAAACCTTTAGCAAATGTTGCAGATGATCAATGATGTTCAGTTCACCTGAATAATTAAAATGAAAACCCGAGCGGTTGAAGTTCCCCAATGTTGAAACAATTGATTTGGCTTGGAATCACAACGTTCAGCACCTGGCATGGAGAGCAATCCCAATGGAGATCCAGTGGCAAGGTACTTACAATTACTGAATTGGTCCTAAACCGGACAGATTATCAGAAGTTATTGTCTGGAAACTAAATTTCAACTCGACCCACAGATGGTATCACATATAGGTGGATCGACATGAAAAACAATCCCAAATGAGATCTTGAGGCAAAGTAACCACATACCAAATTTGGAAAGAATCAGTTCAGGTTTTCAAAAGTTGTTGTCTGGAAATGAAATACTTGACCCCCAGGTGGCGCCACCTAAAGGCGAATCGGCATGAAAAACAATCCCAAGCAAGATCATAAGGTGAGATACCCATAAACCAAATTTGAAAAGAATCCGTTCGGTTTTTCAAAAGTTATTTTCAGCAAATTGAGTTAGATGGAATCAAAAAAATAACTTTACCCCCATGTGGCGCAAAAAACAATCCCAAGCAAGATCTTGAGGTGAGGTATACCCCCATGTGGCTTGAAAAACAATCCCAAGCAAGATCTTGAGGTAAGGTAGCCAAATAAGAAATTTGAAAAGAATCCGTTCAGTTTTTCATAAGTTATTGTCAGCAAATGGAGTTGGATGGATGGACCGACAGACCAACATTCGATCTATAAGGGCTTACTAATTGCGCAACGTTGTAATGCAACATTGTAACGAAACATGGCTGAAAGTGTGTTACAATGTTGCACAATTATCCATTTCAAAGACAGTTTCCTTAAGAGAGATAACATTTTAAAATTGTTCCTTACAGAGAAATTCCAAATTGAAAAGGGTGTTCTAGTAAGTAGGAGGAATCACCTCAGGCCAAGTACTGCTTGAAGCAATTTATTGCATGGCACATTCCAAAGCTGGTCATATCTCTTGGAAGGCTATGATATAGAAGAGAAAAAAATCTTTTACCACCGTACAGGTAGATACACTTCGATCAATTTTGAAAGCAATTCGAAAAATGTTCTCATTTGTATACACAGTTTAATTATTCAAAACTGTTCACAGTTGGGTTACTTTATAAGATGTTGGTGAACAAAACTGACCTTCTGCTTTTAGCTGAAAGGCGGTCCAAAGTAATTGAATTATTAGAGACCTTACAATTGATTAAAATTTGATATGAGAAACAAAAGTGATGCAGTTCTTTAACATCAATAGAATTTTCCCTGCAGTTCAGAAGTCAATTGTATGTACATGTATGTGTGGTCTCTCACTCAAACTGTGCCCAACTCTTTGTCAACATGAAGTCTAGCACAATTTATGAACAGATTAGTGAAACTACTCTCTAGAATTGGGAGGTAAAAAAGCTGATTTCTGCTTAAAATTAACTTTTGAATAATCTATCATCAATTGTCTGATGAGATACAGGTTTATATATCGGGGACTGGATACACTGGTGAACAGTGACTAATTATTACAGGTTTATATATCGGGGACTGGATACACTGGTGAACAGTGACTAATTATTACAGGTTTATATATCGGGGACTGGATACACTGGTGAACAGTGACTAATTATTACAGGTTTATATATCGGGGACTGGATACACTGGTGAACAGTGACTAATTATTACAGGTTTATATATCGGGGACTGGATACACTGGTGAACAGTGACTAATTATTTACCAAAGAGGAATACATCTACTTCAGATAGGTAATAATTATATAATTTATTCTGATAGGAAATATAGCCTCAAGCACCCGTGGTAGAGAATACATGCAGTTTTCTCTAACCTGCTGAACCCTGATACTTACAGAGAATTTACAGAGTAAAAGATAAAGAGAACCCACAGACCTGTGTTCCATCAATTCAACCTGTGTCACCTGAATGAAGTCTTGGTCCTAGAGAATTTCTCCATACAGAGATGTACAAATTGTCCATCACATTGTAACACCTGTACAGTAAAACCTACAGGTATTGTCAAACTTTCAGTAAAACCTACAGGTATTGTCAAACTTTCAATACTAACTGAACCCATGTCAACACGAAGATTCAAGATAAACAAATCAGAAATGAAGTCAATGGAACAGAAATTTGGTAGGAAAAAACACTGGTAGACTTTATCTTCATACTGATAGGCTTCGGAGATCGTAAACTGTGTCAACTGAACTCTTTCCCTAATCAAGCCTGACCTCTGACCTGTATACACAGGGCATTGTTTGGGCAGGTAGGCCTGAGCTCAAAGGCTAACGAGAACTGATTATCATTTGAAGGTCAGGTGTGGTCTGGCATCACTGTTCAGGATGAAAGTCCCAACTTCTCTAGCTTTACTCATTGTCATGTCACGCTCAACATTACCTGGATGGGTTAACTAGAGCCAGTTGTGACGTGCGACCAAGCAATCATTCATCGTTTGAAGGGAATGTTATTTGATATGAGCCCAGCCAGTCAGGTTAATGTGCCCCAATTAACGTCACTGTCCATGCTTTTCTTTGGACTAGGAATGAGGAAGTGAACGTTAAACCAGTAGAATACTGGTCACATTCAGTTTCACACACCTCTGTCAAATGAGTATATACTGTGCAAGAAGCCATTACATGCCCAAGGTTGACAAATCGCAACTTCCACCTGTGAAACTCTTTAACATGAAAAACCAACCACACTTGCGTCAGATACAGTAAAGTGACGCAGGACAATTTGATGTAGAGTTAAAGCACTACATAAATTGATTCCATGGCCCTGATCAATTTTTTTAAAAGGCTTTTATCATGTCCATTTAACTCTATTTTACATGACAGATTTATTAACTTGAAACAAAATCACAGTTCCCCATACTTTTTTTTTCAAAAACAGATTCAGTGTTTGATATTTACTTTAGGAGCCTGAATGAAAGCATTTCAAGACGAGGATTACCATATACATGTGGTCATAGACTGCATGTAATAGTAATTCAGTCTGATTATATTGTACCTTTTCCTGTTGTTTCTCAGCGTTTACAAATAATAGCATACAGGGACATACTATGCGATTCTCACTTTACTTTCGGTGGCACAAAACCATGACGAAAATGGGAGTGTTCAAATAATCCTCTTGTTTCACTGGCATATTGAAGATGCTCAGTTTTCATTTTATTATGATGGAGAAAATCACCAAAGAGGAAAATTTGGAAGGCAAATAATTAGGGAAATTACCGTACATGTAATCATTTCCCTTTTCTAAACAATCTGGTTATTAGAGACAAACTACTAATAGAAAATCAATTTAAATGTATCCACTATTGCTCGAACAATTCAATCACCTCTAGGTTTGTGGATAAAATTCAATAAATTTGATCACCATCAAAAATCATTAAACTGTCAAAAAATAATTGATTATCTACTTGATTTGGATCATTTCGTTAAGTCTTCCTGTTCTAAATTGGATCACCTCTCATTTTATGGTGGATGAATTGTATACCACAATTAACTGTTTGCCAGACCTGGCACAATCAATCAAATTATTTCACAATTATTAGATTATTTTCAAATTTGATATTACATGACGTACATAGCAAGTTTATAGATTTCAATTGCATCATCGGTTATATGCATTTTTCAAGCTTGTCAAATAAATCGCTGAAGGAACACACTTTTTCCCCGGTTTCGATATATATTTGGCAAACTTAAAACAAGTTCTACAGTATACAATATTCGTCAGACATACTGGAATCTGGCAACAATGAAGTTTTCGCCTCTCCACTACTCCAGGACCACACTGACAGACAAGGAGTTTAATAGGGCTTGTTTATGGTGAATTACCATTAATCACATTATTATAAGGTTCATATTTGGGATCAGGGATGAATGATAATCTCATCTCGGACTAAAACGTTTAGGATTTATCTGACAATACAATCAGATCATCCATGGAAAAACTGTGTAAATTGGATATTCAAGAAGAGTAGATGTGATTAACAGATTTTAAAGGTTGATACTTGCCCCTGGCTCTGTATCGAGGGGAGTCTGAACGAACTATCTCTGGCAGCGAGAATTCTGCACTCATTGATTTTTTTTTATCTGCAGTACATATGCTAGCAATGCGACTGGAAGAAATATGTAATGCGCTTAATTTCCTGCATCATTATCCAATGTGGATTAGCTACATGTGTTAATTGTTTAATCAGATTAATGAGATGAACACAGAGAATCACCCGGATGATGTTGCACACAATATGATCTGTTCACCATCATTTACAATGTGACCATCAATTCAAGCCATAACAGGCTAAATCTATTTGTTCTTTGAGAGGCATTTAGAAGCTGGAAACCACCCTTACAGAAATTTAAGGTTGCAACTAGCTAACACAAGCTTACCTTAAGCTACATGTAACATGCCTCCAGCAAGCTTGCGCCAGCTTGCGGAAAGCTAGCGCAAGACTGCAGCAAGCTTGTGCCGGCTCGCAGCAAGCTGACACAAGACTGCAGCAAGCTTGTGCAAGCTAACAATATAGGTCTGCCAAGGATTGTGAGCTTGCACCTTGGCATGGCAAGCTAGCGCAAGCCTGCAATATTTTCAGGCAAGCTAGCAAGATTACCATATTTTTAGGCAACCAACAGTATATACTGAACTAACTGGCGAGCTTGCGCAAGCTCGCACCAAGGGCAGGAAGTACATACTTATAGCAGATGGTTTTCATTTAATGCCCAGCATGGGACCACTGGTATCCATGGGAACCAGCCCTTTCCAACAAGGGTATAATATCAGATGACCAACATTCAATTCGGAGTTCAACTGGTCTTCAACAGGTCAAGACACTTTTCAGTTTGGCTCTTTGGTTTTCTTCTCTCCACTGAAACTAGTGTAGTTTCCAATGCACATGGTGGATAGTTTTAAGTTCCATGCTTCATTCAGTTACAATGAGTTTAGGGGATCAACATTCAAACTGACAGAATCATGGAGAAATAGTTTACTTTCAGAGTAGTTTTTGGTGGAAGCTCAGGAAAAGCCAAGTTTTATAGACTGACCTCAGTATACACTTGCAAGTAAAGCAGGTCAAGAAGTTGGAGAAGACAAAAATGTTTAGCTTGCTGCCAAGCTCAAGGTGAGAGAATACTGCCTTAAATCATCAATTAATGTAAATGTATTTATAGTTTAGTCTGGTAATCTGAATGCAGTTTATATTGAAAACAGTATGGATCCAGGATCAAGTATGTGCAGACTGATATATTGTTCACAAGTAACTTATTCAGCCTGTAGGCCTATGTCAGATTATTCATTAATTCATTAATGCAGCAAGAACACATTTGCAAAAAATGCACACATGTACTATACTAATGTTACTAATGTCCACATAATACAAATGGGCCCAGACAGAAAATCTGCCTTGAAAATCTGTTGAAATCTTTTTTTTTATTTTAATTTATCTATTTTCATAGCTAGAATTTACATCCTTGGATGAAATTCCAATCAACAGACTATACATGCATGATACAACCAGGGATACAGAATGAGATCAAAATGACAGAGAAAATTAAATTAAACTCATGATATTCAGACCATTGCCAAATTTCTAAAGGTATGCCTTTTTCTGATCAGAATCTTTAATTATTATAGTAAAGATAAACTTTTGTGGTTTGTAGGATAAAAATTAAACATTTTTATATAAAAAGTATTTTAAAAATGCTGTTCTGTACTTTAATGTTATGAATCATGGTACATGTAGGCCTACATTTCAAATCCAGGCCAGCATGTGAGCTCGCAGGCCTGGAAATGCATTGTTTTGGCAAGCTCGCGCAAGCTGGCCGCGAGCTTGCGCAAGCCGGCCGCGAGCTAGCGCAAGCTGGCTGCAATGTTATACAAGCTAGCCGCAAGCTTGCGCTAGCTCGCAGGTTTTATTAGGTTAGGTAAGCGTCTGCTAGCTTGCAGCTAAGTTGCGCTAGGTTGCAGCTAAGTTGCGCAAGGTTGCGACAAAGTTGTACGGTACTACTAGGTTGCAGAATCACCAATTGCAAGCTTGCAATGTTTCATATGTGAGCTAGTGGCAAGCTAGTGGCAAGCTCAAGGCAAGCTAGTGGCCAGCTAACCAAGTTAGCTAACAACAGACATACAATGTGAGCTTGCTGCAACCTTAAGTTTCTGTAAGGGCAGTACACCAAAAGTCATATTACATGTATTATAGATAATAACTTTTTTGTTTATTAGCTGGTGACGTTCCGCTGTAGTAACTAACAGCGTTATCAAACCCAAACCACATTTTGGTTTGAAAACACCGTTAGTAACTACAGCTGAACGTCGCCAGCTAATAAACAAAGAAGTTGTTATCCATAATAATTTGTTTGGTTTAAATCTATGTGGTTTGATTGTCTTCACACGATCTTCGAGGCAGAGTTTTTTGGGGTTTTTTTCAAATATAACAGAATAATATTATTTTTCATGAAAGCGAATTAGAGGGTGACTGTTGAAACAGACAGGATGAGCAAGCATATACATATACATGTATATTGAACATGAAAACAGATGGCATTTTATTTTGTCTGTGGGCCAGTTTCATATTGACACTGGCATCCCCAGAAGAAAACAATGTGTTGTATATATAAATGTGCAGTGGAACAAAATACTTTTTCATATTTTTTTTCTTTCCTCAACCAAAAGAATGAATAATGCATTTTAATATTTTGAAAAATTTGTTTGAAGGTTTGAAGCCTGTCAGGGATTCACCTTAAGACCAGTAACTTTTGTCTCGATCAATTCCACTTTGAAATTTTGAGAATTTGGTCACTCAAACATGCTATTTATTGTAATGACAACAGAATAGTCCCTTATTTAAATTGGAGGACCAATTTTGTTTTCACCACACTTGTAAGAGAATCACCATGACAACATGTTACTGGATCATCCACATCAATAAATTTACTTACCGAGCATTCGCACATAGAGAGCAGTCTTGTCGGAGCGGTCAAATGAGATGCCACCCCTTCGCTGAAATAAACAACACACACAAACCATGAATATCAGAAGGCCTCATAACATATGGAACTGGTTATATCTAACAGAGTCTGAAAATCCAAGATCATAGCAGGTAAATAAAACTTCATACAAATTTGAACAAACCTCCTGTACTGGTCTGACCAATGGAAGTTACACAAACTCTTTGATTGGTTAGAGGATTTTTTCCCCCACAAACCAATGAAAATATCAAAAATCTATATGAAAAGTTGAACTGACTAAAAAAATGTTCACTGTTCAGCAAACAATAGTGGATGACAACAGTACTTGTACTCACTGTTTCAGTTGAGTATAGTCCAGTGATTGATAGCTGTATATGTTATAACCCCATCATGTACATTAAACAATAAAGTTAAACATGGGAGTGAACGATCATTTACTATAGTTGATCAGAGTCAGTCTGGCCCCCAAATTTCACCAGTATCAGATAACAGGCTAACCCAAGTGGAAGGTCACATGATGGCTCTGACCTATGGTCACATGGTCTGACAGAGAATAACCTGTGACTATACCAATACAGCGCCACAATTCTGTGACAATTATGCATTAATTAACACATATACACGTAGGCTAAATTGTATGATATATTATCAGTCACAATTTAACTACATTATGTGATGAACATGCATATATAACAGAGGATATGATTGATCGAGATGCTTCCTTCCAGTATTAATGTAAACGGAGTTCTCCTTAATTTCTGTTTCACATGCAGTTATTGAGGATTACATAGCGAGTCCATTTACTGGTATTACAAACTGATGAATAATGCACTTCTCACATGTCTAAATGTCTATTACATAAATACATACATAATGTATATTCTGTATGGAACATCTGAATTCTGATCCCTGTACAGTACAGATACATGTATACATACACAATTGCTGACGTCCATTGCTGAAGTCAGTAACATAGAATTAGGTAGCGAGAATACACGTACGTTTATATATTTGAATGTCGTCATTTATCATCAGCTATTCCTACGAAGTAGGCTACAGATCGCAAATTGTCCGGTAATGAGTGTCAGTCAGTCCATCCGAATCCTTTCGTCGGCAAAATAAGGAGAACCGTTGACATTAGAACCTTGATTTTTGGCATGAACGTGCATTAGGGCATTGTTACCAGCAAGTTCTGATCTGAAATAATTCTGGTTAAAATTAGATTTATAATTAACACTTCAGTATATTGTTATATATATGTAAGCTGTAGCCTGTAACGTGTATCCTGTTTCACATCCAAACATGTCATCATTGCCAAGAAAACTGTGGTCCGTTTTGCTCCAACGTTTTATCGCATTTAATGACTAGGCCTATCAGTTACTCTCCGGCTAAAAATACCCTACTGCATATACCCTCAAAAATTCAGCGCTGTTTGCACAACGAAGCTGAGGTGGTTTAACGTTTATCATAAAGAAAATCACCGATCAACTGCCATAGAATATAATGTGAAACAAGGAAACCGGAATAGTACATTCATCAGATTGCCGATACCCAAAATGTGTTCTCATATATCTAGATAACAACGTGATGTAGAGACGCTATTTATTCGTCTTTGTACCGGTTATGCTCAGGAGAATCACATAGAATCATTATTATATTGTGCATAGAAGGTGTTGGTCTGGAGTTGAATTACCGTAAACTACATAAATGCTACCTTTCTATACTATAGTACTATATATAAAAATTTGGTGTATTGTTGGGAAAATAATGTGATTTAAAAAGTTGTTTTGATCCTGGACAAGGGCACTAAAAACCACTAAAGAGATGTAGATGTATTTTCACACGTAAAGCTTGAAATCTAGTGAACCTATATTATTCAATCTGTTTCCTTTAAAAAAAAAATGTAAAATTAAATCGGTGATCGTTATTTATTTTGGAATGAAGGCGCATTAGGAGACTGTTACCAACAAGTTCTGAGCTGACCTATTTTTGATGGAAATTTCTGGTGATTTTTGATGAAAATCAGTGGCGATTCTGACTTGGGCGGTGCCCATCTTAATATAGGCAGGATTTCAACTGGGGGTGGGGATTTCCAAGAGTTCAGTTCGCGTTCGAGTCCTAATGCCTACTGTACTTCGTAGGCCCTGTGACGTTAGTCACACTGCTCATGTTTGTAAATTCAATTACTATATATATCATTTTAAGAGTACATCTGTATGTACATTACACTACATTGAACATGAACGTCAATGCATACATGTACCTACATGTACATGTATAAGGAAATGAAAGTCTAATTCATGAACTTACAACTCTGGTATGAATGACTGTACTTCCCAACTGTGCTGAGATACAAATCTGGATGGGTTAAATGAACCAGATGACAATATTACACTCGGTAAGCATCCATACATGTATATAACCTTGCAGTCTGGAGCAAATTGCTTGCCTACACCTACAAAAACCTAAGGAAAACCCATCAAACCTTCAGGTTGACCTCAAAAACCATTGAAGTGATCCGGAAACAAACATAAAAGTGGGGCATTATGCATATCAACCTGCACTTTTTGTAACACCGTCTTCATCTTCAAGCTAGGTTAACAAAGCTATAAGGAAGTTAAATGTAATAGGTGAATCCTGCAAGCGAACAGGACAAAGGCACAAAAAGGTTTGTGTTTTCTCTACCTGTATTCCGTATCCTGTTCCCTTTCGCCTGGTCAACAAGTCCAACTTCATTTTGCATCGACTTTTACTTTTATACCCACTGGTTAGTCAATCAGAACAATTTTGAGTAATGTTTATAATTATAAAATCTACATGAGCAAATTGATCCAATTTAAACCTGGATATAAAGCCTTTCTAATTTCTATCTACCTCGGACTGTCTTCCTAGATCTATATTTTAGTATAATTTCCTGTTTTCTGGCTTTGATCTGGTCAATTTATCTATTGCGCCTACCCTCAGACTACTGTGTAATACACGATTACCTACTTAAAACCTAAAGGGGGCAGTGTGTCTGCTAACCACAACACAGAGCTTCCTCTATTTGAACATGACCTAAGTTCGTGCCAATAGTGATAGGACAAGATAAACACACTTCTGTGGTGAGCACGAATATAAACACCCCCATTTTATTATATAGCTTGATGTCTCTTTACAGCATGACAACAACTCATTAAGGTTTTAACATAAAAGCTTTGAGTTAATTTAGCAAAATAGGAAGGACCATTACTTTACAAACCTGATGTCCCAAAAAATGAGAAAAATGACGCATTTATATATAGTTGACATATACTACATAAATAGGGTTTCCCGCTGGGATTCTTAATTTTCCCCCATGTTTATATTTTACATACATTGCACATGTACATTTATATTATCGGCACAACTTTATTTGAACCATTTACGTGTATTGAGCAGCACTCCTCTACAATGTCCACATGATCAACACAGATGGGAGGAGATTCATCAAATGTCACATAGTACATGAAGCTTAGTCAATACCATAAACTCTCCAATTATACTGTTAAAAATCAATTCGGCATTTGCACTTTAATTCAGTTAAGCTCTTCACAATACTGTCTGGTCTCGATGGCAGTGGGCTATGCACCGTCATGTGGCTGGCCGCATGAGCTCCAGTTCGACAATTCGGGCGCCACGCTATCTCTTCAACACAGATTATATTTTTAATCAACGATAACTTGTACATGTACATGTATAGTAGGAATATTTGATCCATATTATCATATTTACACCAGTTTTTCAAATACATGTAGTTGAAAAACCCACTCCATGTTATAAACATAGGGGGAAAGATCATGAGAATGAACTGGAGTTCATGCGGTGGCCCATGTGCTGTGCACCGGTCGCTGTCACCAGGGCAAGACAGCATTATCCAAGGATTAATGTGAACAGGGAATATTGTGTGTTTGCCGTTACCCTACATGTACCAAACCATATATTTTGTAATTTCAAAAAGATTGGTCAGCAGTGTTTTTCATTTCCAAATGACAGAATTTTGTGAAATCTTATACAAAAGAAGCGATATATTTTACAGAAAAAAAAAATAAACAATGTGCGAGTGCAGCAAAAAATAATTTCTTGGAAAGCCTCTGACTTCGGGGTTTTTAGAAACAAAATTTTGTGGACATTGAAATACATGTCAATTATCTCTCACAAAAGAGGAATATTACTGTACAAGCTGATTCAATACAGCATTCCCAGAATTAAAAATATGTATTATGTGAATTCATAAAAAGAATACGATACATACATATACACACAGTTGACCATGTGCCAATTAAACTGGTATTGGTTAAATTTTCTGAGTTATGTTTTCATGCTGGCAATGACATATTTAATGAGCTCAAACGTCTCCTTTTTCCCTTTTTTCTGTTGCCAGCACATTTCCTTCATTACATTTTTTATGAAAATACATGAAGAGATCTACATGTTCCACAAGAGAAGACGCTGTACAGGTAAATTTCTGGTGATGTCCCATAGTCAGATACATGAATTAGAACAGATCAGGTGATATGCCATTCTTTAGGAAAACAGGCACCTCTGGGGACAAAAACTGCCATTTTTATACCTACGTGTACAACATGTACAACATGTACGACAGCATTTACTCAGTCTGTCCATCCGTCTGTCTGTCACAACCAAATTTTATAAGCTTAATCAATTACATGTACTAGTGCTAGAGTTTGTGTGAATGTTTCTGAAACTTTCCTAGCCTGTTAAACATGCTTCAAACATGTGCACCTGCTATTTGTGAGATGAAATATTAATATTTGTCAAATTTATGAAGCGTTGAACATTCTCCAATTGTTGGCAATTTCTCCATTATTTTTAATGTACCATTGCCATTCAAGTATAATCAACTAGTCCTAGAGTTTAAGGTTGATGTTCCTTCAACTCTGTAGGATTATTGAACATGTGAAAGATGCTTTGATGATGTGCATGTGGTATTTGCGAGATGAAATAATAATTTTTATCAAATTTATGAGGCATTTGGACACTGAAGTATAATCTACTAGTCAAGAGCAAACTTGCTTTGAAGATGGTCTGCTATTTGTGAGATGAAATATTATTTTTTGTCAGATTTATGAGGCAATGGACATTTTTCCCCCATTAATTTCAGTATATGTGGCGATCGACCTTGTGTAATCAACTTAGTCCCACAGTTTCGAATGGAGATCCTGGAACGTTGTAGTTGTGCTAAGCCAGGCCCTAAAATTTGAAAAGTTTAGTTAACCTGAAAATAGGTTATGTGAAATTGACCCTAGGTAACCCATAGTTTGTTCGCGCACTTCTGAACTGCATAACCTATAGGTTATTCAAATAGGTTATGCAGATGCATTGGTTTTTGACTGGAGATTATTCAATAAAACTTGCTGTTGCTATCTACGCCGACATTTTGATTTTGTATGTAATAATAATCTCGTTCCCATAATCTAGCCGTCCGATGGACGCTGCCGGTTGGCTTCCGGTGCCCCTGCTGCTGGCAAAAAAAAATCATTACCCGGTGACCAATTTTCGTCATTACCATGTGTTGCGTAAAGAGTCCAATTTTGTGTGACTGGCAGACTTCTATCATTGGAATTGTGACCTCTATTTCTGAAATATTTCTCAAATTAAATTCCCATATACACGTTTTAATTTTAAAACAGTAGAACGTAACGTTTCTCTGTCATTCACTTTCGTTTTTCGGCTCTCGGCATCACGCAGGTTCGGGGCCGCACACCTATGGTATTGCGTCTTGGTTAGGGCCCCATAACCAGGACACAACATGCTGTCAGATAAGAGGAAGTTGAGAAACTTTTACCCTGTTCATATAATCCCACAGAGCGATATATACACCTGGGCTGTATATTATTCTAGTATCACGCAGTGTATCAAAATGCACATGGGTTTCGCGTTCAATTATCTCCCCTCGACTGGGGCTCTTGTGTTTGAAGTTAACATCGAAACTCTGGTAAGTACAGCACATGCTTCGATCGGAAATGATTTTCAGGTTACAACAGGAATTTATTAAAATTATGTCATTGTGACACAGAGTTTGGGCCATAATTTAGGCGAATGAATAATCGGTTATGCGTCTTTCATTTTGGGTAACCGCTAGGCGAACTGAACGATCGTTCTCCCCAAATTTTAAGGCCTGTAAGCATACTTTGAGGATATCATTTTCACTGGACTGTTCATCTTTGCATTTGCACTTTGTTATTTCTCTCATCAAAATTAAAGCAAATGCTTGGATGTACATTGTACATGTATTCAATCCCCCTTTTCAAACCTGGAGAGTACAAACATGACAGTGCACATCTATGAAGAGTATAGAAACATGACAGTGCACATCTATGGAGAGTAGAAACATGACAGTGCACATCTACGGAGAGTAGAACATGACAGTGCACATCTACATAATAGTTATCATTCACCAGGTAAGTATCAAACTTCTTCAAAAGTAGTCAAAGAGTTACAGTTATTTACATATTGATAGCAAGTGTGAGTCAGTTAGTATAAAGGGATGTAACTCATTGAAAAGTGTCAAAATGGGTGAAAAAATAACCTGATATTGGTCATCTGCAGTTTAGCAAAAATTATCTTCCATATGTAGTGTCAAACTTTTCTGTGAAATAGTAACTGAGAAATTTAGGACAAAGCATATATTGATATTGACAATAAAGGGCCTTAACTCTGGGGAAAATCATCAAAATCAGTAAAAAGATCCAACAGTGCATATCTGCAAGACACTAAGTATCTTTCATAGGTTTGGAGTTGTCCATCATATGGTATCAGAGATATGGACTGTACAAGCATATATATTGATATTGGCAATAACGGGACATACATACATGTAACTCTGGGAAAAATCATCGAAATGGCTGGTAAAATTCCCACCCGTGCACATCTGTGCAGACAAGAAGAAGCAAATTACCAAACCAGTCAGTCTTTTTGTTATGTTAGGGAATTGCCTTATTAATAGGCCTTATTATTCAAAGTCTTTTTCAGCAGCTACATATACAGACAAAGAATTGATCACCATGCTAAACTATTCAAGCTATATGAACTTCCCACCAATCACAAAAATCACAATTGCATACTTCATCACTCACCATTCACTTTCAACTGATCATTCAATCGTACCAGTTTGTTAAGGCAATCTACAAACTTAAATTCACTCCGCTGAGTCATCGACTTACATGTATATCCTTAAACTCTCAAATGATATTCAGCAACACATCCCCGTGGAAATCAAGATACTTACTTGCCAAATACCTCATCTCCATGCTGTATAAATTATTGTCACTTTTCTGTTTCGGATGGCTATTTCGCCATGTGCTTGAAGGTGCCAACCATGCCCCCCAGTCCCTGTTACTATCAAGTACAGACTATCCATTCAATAAAAGCAAAACACAATGAATACACCAAGATGGATATGATTCAAACACCAGGCCAGGCCTACTGTCACTGTAATCAGTCGGTTGGCCTATGGTACATGAGCATTTGCACTGCAGCATTCGATGGGTCACATTTTTCAAAGAAGTGGATCAAGTACATCCGAGTGACGTACTTCCGTATACAAAGTCTACAAGTACCACGTGTACTCTATGTCTACAAGTACACAGTTGTACTTTACAGGAACATAGACTATTTTATCAGTGAACTCTGGTACATACATGCACTGCCTATCATTTCCCTATCAAACTGTCATTCAAGGTCTTTTAAGTTGTTGGTTCATGCATCCCTCCGGACTCTATTTTCCAGAAAGCCCCAAAACACACACCCCCAAAACTTAAATCACTTTTTCGACCCCAGTATCATTCGCACATAATTTGTTTTCGACTTTATTTGAAAAAAATTACATTGACATGATCTAAACTATATGGGGAAAAATTACATTTTTTTTTTCTTATAAAAGAAATATAGTTTCCAAAACATCTTGAAACAGTAAAACTTAATTCAGATGACCACGAATGTATGGTCTCCTTGGAAAATTGCTTCCACTCAAGGGTGGATTGGGTGAGAAAAAGTTTCTCTTACATGTACATGTAAAAACGCTGCAACAGGACATCGACATTAACTGTCCTGATGACTTTTTATTTTGATCTTTTTTTATTTGCTTTTTTCATCATCATAATCCACACGTTTAAATTAAAAAGGTGTTTGTTTGGGCTAACCCGACCAACCCACCAATATCCCACCTGATCTGTCGAAGAAAATCAAACGCTGACAGTTCGGAAACTCGCGGGAACAGTCTCGCTGATCTCCCGGACTCCGGGGGCAATCGGGAGCCCTAGAAATGTTGAACACAGCAAGTCACAGGAGGGTTCCCGACAATAGACCGCATGTCGAAAACGCCGGTTGATTTGATTAAATAACAGATGATCTTTGACACGTTTTTTTGTGTGAATATGTTATTCATCATTCGCTGTCGATCTGATACCAAGTTATGTGGACAGAAGTCATAACTATGGGCTGTAATCCCCAGACATATTGAGGGAAGAGAGGTGGCTGTCTACGCGAAGACGACAAGGTAGAGCCGGTGGCATGCCAATCTGACGGGAGTTAGACAACAACAACATCAACAAAAAGTTACGCTTCCCTTTGGTTCTTGCTAAGTATAAATTTTGGGGCATATATATATATTTAGTAGCCATACCAAAAAGCAGTACCCTTTATTCAATATTTATGAGGAAGAATTGATTTATAAATTTTTGCTAGTTGGAACTAAACTGACTTGACTTTCCAGCAATAAAAAAAAAATAATAAAAAAATAAAAAAACTTTTTCCGACCGACAGACCCAATCTCACTGACAAGGGTATGTTACCCCAAACAAACAACTATAATTAATCATAGGATTACATTGTCTCTAGTCTGTCTCTGCCCAATCATATCTGTCACGCTCGCACTTACCAATATACCATCTTGGTATTGAAATATAATGGCCTAGTTTTGTTCAGAGAAATCCGTATTGCGATTGTGTATTGCCGAGTTTTGTGTTCTGTTTTGGACAAAACTTACTCTGATTCATCTAATTACTTTCCTTCACCTTATGGACTTCAATATACTCCCGAGCACACCTACATGTATGACTGCAGAAACCAAATATTAAGAGACGCAAATTTGGACAGCTGTATAGCCATGCATTCAGAGATATTGCAATAACTAGAAATTGACCTAAATAAAATAGCTCAAGGCATGTCAAACTGGAAAGGTTTCTAGTTAAGCACCAGTTGCATATGTAGTATGAATTTGGAGAGCCCAGATGTAATCCTTCAAAATATATTAACAACACAAGGATTTGGCATCGAAAAGCGGTCAAGGTCAGTCATCTTCAATAGGATAATGACACATCGCCAGTTGCATATATGTTAAATGAAATTGTAATACTATTGGCAATAATAAGAGATATTGTGTTTACAATCAAGATTGACAGACGGATGCCTGCAGACGGGTAAAAATCAACAGACTTCTTCGTCATCACAATTCACATCTCTGGACTGTACTTTTAGCAGAACATATCAGATTTATCGATTTTCAGTCACTGTGAACTTGACCGTTGACCCCAAAATTAATAGGGTACTGAAAGTTAGGTATCATCCATGACCTGCCACTGGGGATATCGCACAGCTTCCAAATGTTAATGGACAGACAGAACTCGTCATTGCATTAAATGAACTCGTGTCTTATGACGGGCACAGTGTATAAAAAAAACAAATGATCTTAAGGCCCGTGCATCTTTATGATTCTGTTGCAAGTGATGAAAATCAGAAGCAATCTCGGCGTCTCGGAAATCTGGTGTGCTGCAAAGTTTTACTCACAACTTCGTCACAAGCAACTGAGTCAGTCATATAAAAAAACTAAGTTGATTTCTTGCAGAGACAAACGTGAATTGCAACTCTTAATGGAATCACATATGATAAATTTTGTCCAATCAATAAAACCTTCAGCTTTCAATTGTTCTTATTATCCTAGAATATCAAAGTGCCAACAATAGTGTCACATGACTATACTAGCTTCATTTTATGACCGCACAAAAGTGTGGGACACTGTTGGAAGTAATAGCTCTGGACCCTGTTGACATTTTATCCCTCTTTATACGCCCATGATGCATTGTGCAATGCAGGACCCAGAGTCACTTGACTAGAATGGATAGGTGTGAAGTCCTTACTATCTATCTAATTAAGACTATCATCCCCCCTTCTGGACATACTAGTCCACTGACCAATTGTATTATTTATGGAATTCCAAGAAGGTCTAGCTGCACTAAGGAGCTAGCTGGGAGTGTAAGAGAATACCAGGCCTGACCTTGTCAAGTGGAGAATAAGTACTATACCTTGATGTCAATGAGCTATCAATTCAGGTCAATTAATATCTCTCTAGATCTCTGTAGATATGTACATGGAGAAAATCATCTAATTTTAGTGTGATATTCGAGGTGCATTTCCTAATTTGAAATCATGGAGGTCATGAGATGAGTGAGTGAATGTGATTTAATGTCGATTTCAACACTATTTCAGTCATATCACAACGTTTGGTTTCTATTCCTTTTCACACCTGGGAACCACACAGGTAAGGTCCTATTCCTTTTAACATTCAAGATCACATGAGATGGGACTTTCCCTTTTCACACCCAGAAACCACACAGATGCTTGTTATCACAAGCTCTCTGAGGAGCCGAGGCCTATTCTTACCATGACCTGGAGTGTGCACAACGATGCCCCAGGTCAATCCCCGAGAGCCCCACAGAGATGGAGGTCTTGAGATGAGTGCAGCTATTTGTGCCCTAAAGTCCTGAATTACGCTAATGAAATTTTGTTGCAAATTATTGGGGGTAACTTGATTTTTATCTCGTACAAAAATTCCCCCTTGTTTTCACTTGCACATTAATCAGAACATTCACAAACAAATGTCTATACATCTGGACATCTGGGAGAGAACTCCATTATACAATGTATACATTTATCACTATTCAGGCTGTTCAGTAGTACATGTATTCGCAAACAGGTGATTCCAATTCCACCTTTTCTCCTTGTTCCTAACAGCATTGTGTCACACTCCAATCTCTCCTATGTTAAATTGCAATCAGGATGTCGCATTTCTTAAATGGGCTAGGTCTTTCAAAGATATCCGGAATCATAGCAAGCTAAGGATGATGTCATTACAAGGAGATCTCCACCTTTCAATGTTAAAATAATGTCCTCTGTTTCATGAATTTCTAGAGAAAACATGGGAACTATTCCATGTGAAGAGGGAAAACGTGTAAAGTACTTTTAGGATAATAACTGAGTTGGCCCCACAAAGTTGCGTAGAAAGGTCTACCAATGCAATCCATTCCCGAGACTGACACATGTCCTATATGGGTATATAAGCATATTATTACAAATCTTCTGCATTTATAGACAGACAGCCTTTTAGGTTTGACAATGGTCCCAAAATTTGTTGTTTTTGTTTTCAAGAAATTCAATTTTGATGAAATAAACTGACTGTTTATACTTGGAATTATACAGAAAATCTGTCAGCATTTTCCAGTTAAAGACGCATTTTCACCCAAAAATTATTCAGAAAACCCAATATTTTTTGTCAATTTTGGGTCGAAAGACATTTTTAATTCTCAAGCACTTATCGAAATGAATTTTGCTTGAGAATTATCATGAAGATTATTATGTCTATAAAATCATCATCACTGTATCGATCTCACCAACTTTTAACAAATTTGATCACAAACAGTTTGAGAGGGGGCTTTTCTTCAAGGAGATATATATAGTTCAAATTGCGGTCATAAATGTAAACACACCAAATTTGTGGCATAACGAAGCATCCAGAAATCCGAAAACAAGAGCCTGCAGAACTTGAGAGGAACACAAACTTTGTGGGTGTTACGTTTTTATCTAAGATATGGGATGTACTAATGTTTGAGATATTGCTTCCCATCCCAGTTTTAAACTCATCTGATGATCGCTTCAGGTATCTTTCACACTACTCACCAGCAAGGGATGAGCTAGAACTCCATTTAAGGTGCATCATACCGTCACCTCATAACTTGGAACTGTTTTCCCCATCTAGGTACCCTACATTGTTATGGTCCACCATGATCTGGCCTGTTAAACACTGACCAATCATCAGCCATCATCGGGTCCACCATGATCTGGCCTGTTAAACACTGACCAATCATCAGTCATCATCAGGTCCACCATGATCTGGCCTGTTAAACACTGACCAATCATCAGTCATCATCAGGTCCACCATGATCTGGCCTGTTAAACACTGACCAATCATCAGCCATCATCGGGTCCACCATGATCTGGCCTGTTAAACACTGACCAATCATCAGTCATCATCAGGTCCACCATGATCTGGCCTGTTAAACACTGACCAATCATCAGTCATCATCAGGTCCACCATGATCTGGCCTGTTAAACAATGACCAATCATCAGTCATCATCAGGTCCACCATGATCTGGCCTGTTAAACACTGACCAATCATCAGCCATCATCGGGTCCACCATGATCTGGCCTGTTAAACACTGACCAATCATCAGTCATCATCAGGTCCACCATGATCTGGCCTGTTAAACACTGACCAATCATCAGTCATCATCAGGTCCACCATGATCTGGCCTGTTAAACAATGACCAATCATCAGTCATCACCGGGTCCACCATGGTCTGGCCTGTTAAACACTGACCAATCATCAGCCATCATCGGGTCCACCATGATCTGGCCTGTTAAACACTGACCAATCATCAGTCATCATCAGGTCAACCCTGATCTGGCCTGTTAAACACTGACCAATCATCAGCCATCATCGGGTCCACCATGATCTGGCCTGTTAAACACTGACCAATCATCAGTCATCATCAGGTCCACCATGATCTGGCCTGTTAAACACTGACCAATCATCAGTCATCATCAGGTCCACCATGATCTGACCTGTTAAACAATGACCAATCATCAGTCATCATCAGGTCCACCATGATCTGGCCTGTTAAACACTGACCAATCATCAGCCATCATCGGGTCCACAAATGATCTGGCCTGTTAAACACTGACCAATCATCAGTCATCATCAGGTCCACCATGATCTGGCCTGTTAAACACTGACCAATCATCAGTCATCATCAGGTCCACCATGATCTGGCCTGTTAAACAATGACCAATCATCAGTCATCATCGGGTCCACCATGGTCTGGCCTGTTAAACACTGACCAATCATCAGTCATCATCGGGTCCACCATGGTCTGGCCTGTTAAACACTGACCAATCATCAGTCATCATCAGGTCCACCATGATCTGGCCTGTTAAACAATGACCAATCATCAGTCATCATCGGGTCCACCATGGTCTGGCCTGTTAAACACTGACCAATCATCAGCCATCATCGGGTCCACCATGATCTGGCCTGTTAAACACTGACCAATCATCAGTCATCATCAGGTCCACCATGATCTGGCCTGTTAAACACTGACCAATCATCAGCCATCATCAGGTCCACCATGATCTGGCCTGTTAAACACTGACCAATCATCAGTCATCATCAGGTCCACCATGATCTGGCCTGTTAAACACTGACCAATCATCAGCCATCATCGGGTCCACCATGGTCTGGCAATTAATGGTTGGATACATGTACTTTGACCATGGTCAAATACAAGGTATTTCATTGCTGACCATGGTAGTTCATGGTGTACCATCCCATGGTGACCATGGTTAATATTGGTCT
The DNA here is from genome assembly GCA_036873755.1 of Hanleya hanleyi. NCBI lineage: Eukaryota > Metazoa > Mollusca > Polyplacophora > Lepidopleurida > Hanleyidae > Hanleya > Hanleya hanleyi. The sequence goes on from JAVTVY010044961.1 coordinate 152,261, forward strand.
CGGTTTGTCAGGGTGATACTTCAGATAAACTAATTCCACAAAATATTTTACTCCGTCAAACTCGCACTGAAGACCACCATTATTGAGAAACCACAGTCTGTACATATGCACATTATAAAAATCACCCACCAGGTTTTTCTGTATGTTACATGTAGATTACCTTTATTAAAAGACCACATGACTGTTTCCCAGTTGTGGTCTTTTAGTTTAAGATTAGTTTGAATGTACAATATATTACCCAGCATGCAAGAAGTGACTTTAATCCTGTTAACATTTGTAGTAGCTGAAGGTCAGCATGCATCCTCGCGAGCCAGTGTATTAATCGATAAGTTAGGATTGATACGCTGGCTTGGTTAGTTAACCATAGCGGTTCTGGATATAAAGAGCTCAAGGAGTTTCCACTATTCGAACCAATCAGTAAGCGGGCTCAGTCAGCTCATTATGCCAATCCGCTGCGAGGTTTGGGTTTGTGACTGGTTTAATTTCTATCACTGGCCAGACTACCTTTGGGGTCATGCTGAAATTTACATCGGGTGTCAAAGCAATAACTACTAGCCTCAGATACCAATGTCACTAATTCAAAACAACGAGGGGGTGGGTGGGGGGGGGGGATTGGATGAAATGTACAAGATTGTGTAATAGACGCAACGACTCAAGAACTCGTCCGAATCACCAAAAAAGTCCAGGTAAACCCCCTGTGAGAATTAAGGGATTACATGGACCTGTGAAGATGCAGGTCAGGATGCCAGACAATTAACTTACCACTTCTCCATTTTGACTGGAAAGGTCAGGGTCACTTCTCTCTGAAGACTTAGAAGCATCGTCCCATCCCTGAGCATAACCATTCTTTCCCCACAACAAGCATGTTGTGAAGGGTATCATTTCTCAGAATAACTGACTCGCTGTCCGGCAAGTCTCTCTGTCCTCTCTCGCGAGACATGGAAACAACCGTCTTGGAAAGACTGGATATAACACGTTGGACGTGATAGTCACAGACGCACCTGAATATCACCGACCCACAACACTTTAAAAGTCTGCACAAGCTATACAAAGTATATATCTCAGAAGCAACCACTTCTTCAGCATTCAAAATCCCAATTAACTGTAAGGGGACACTTAACAACACATGTCAGCAACATGGCTGCACACAAGCATGGCTATAGACACTTGTTGCTTGTGAGAATGTCAATCAATTCACAATTGAAGATGGATACTTATGGAAATGATTCCAAGGAGACTACAATTCTCCACGGCTCCCTTGGACTGAAAATACTTGTCACACAGGCAGTGAGATTAACACATTCCGAATAGTCTCTGGAGCAGGATAATGTTATCCATATTGGAGTTACAACTCGTCCTCGACACAATCAGTGGAATAAAACTGTTTCGATTGAATATCCACATTCAATGCATCATGTAAAATGAAATGCCACAGTGCAATCTTATAAACGACACTACATGTACTTTATCCTGGATATGATAAATAATCCCCATCATTCCAATATACGGCTAACTAAATCTGTACCTAGTCTTGGACAGGCATCACAAGACTTTCAATCTATGATCTAAATGTACATGTATTTCTCTCTCCATACAACGTGAGCAAATATCCACAACATATGAGCAAACTATCTCACATTTAATGTACGAGTTGTCCGAAAGTCCAGCTCGACTGCATCTGATCATCGAGGGCATTCTCATCCAACCAAATGTAGAACAAATGGCAAGTTTGCGTCATTCGATTTTATCATCTCCCATAGGTATGTAATCCAAAAAAGGTTCTGGCTCCAGCATTGCAGTCTCTGTGTAGTCTGGTATTTCAGAGGATTCATGTGTATCAAATGTTACAACATGTACTGGTCCAGCAGCATACAGTATTCGTCATTGACAATCGCCCAGGGTTCGGATGACATTTGTATCTAGATCATTAATAGGACAGGCACCTGCGGGGAATACGGGTGGGAGAATGTCCACAGGTAGCAGCTGATGAACAGTGGTCCATCAGTGGATGAGAGTGATCGATGATGTCTGAAAGCAACCCTAAATGACCGAGCCAGTGGCATGGTCTGTACACTACGTAACACAATCAGATTAGAATTGTACAAATAAATGTAGAATTGATGAATCCCCGACGTTATCTGATTACATATGCATACTAGATCTACAAACTGCAAACCAGTATCGATGTAGCCTGCTGCAGATGGGTAACACAATGCAAATTTCTCATGAAGCTAATATAACCCTGGTATTCTACTGAATTCAGAGAAGTTAATCTAATTCAGTCCGGTGTATATCTCCACTAGGAGTCCACACCACACCTGTTTACTAGAACTTAAATAATGTCATGAATGACTTATTAACACCTACAGCTCCAGGACAATCTGAATAAATCCTTCTTTAGTGGCAGGGTAAAAATATATTATATCTAGCCAGACTCAAACAAGGCAAAAAATAATGGATCAAACTCCTGTCCTCCGAACAGTCGTCAGTGCTGGTTAGGAAATACACTATCAACAGCTGCCTCAAAAACCCGAAGCTCTGCAAAATACTGTACCAGCCATTTGTGCATGTATGGAATACCAGTCCAGTATAATTTGATATTCGACTGCATCTATAATCCATTTAACACATGCAGAATGGATCATCACCTTAATGCAAAAAAAAAGAACACAGAGATCACAGCTTTTTTTTTTCGTTGCAACAAGGATTTTGACGTTTTTCACATTTTAAAAGTTGAATGATCCAGGATCAGAGCTCTCTAGAAGCTAGCAAACCTGAGCAGAATCCACACATTAGCCGAGCTAACCTAGCTCAATCTGTCGGCTGTGTCCTTTCACGACTTCCCTCCAGCTGTGATGAGATCAGAAGGTCTCAGACCTGTTGTTGCTGCACTGACATATTGACGTCTTCATCTCCATTATGTGGCAGCCTTCACACGGACAGACGGGAATCCATTAGGCAGTAAATTCCCCTTGCAACGCTATCACAGACATTCCAATAGAAAATATCGGGGAAAAGAACTGGTCAAGCGGAATCTCACGGCAGACTACCTGCCAGAGGGTCAAGACGTACCCGTATTAAAGAAAACAAATAACAATATTTCCACGTTTGCCAAATGTCCTACACAGACCGCACGATGGTGACGAATAATGGTTCAGCAATCCTTGCGATGAATATTGCGCTCGACTACAATAAGTTGCAATTCAATAAGCACTGCCGTCGCCATGAAGAAATCATTGGATGTACGCTTGGAGCGATGACCAGCTCAAATATGATACACTCACTCTGCGTCCTTCTGGAGACACCTGCTGCGCATTCAGAAAGCTTTAATAACCTGTCTGAGTGGCTGGTGTGCCAGGCCCAATATACAGCCACAGTATGGATTCCAATACACTTCAGCACAATAGCTTTTATTACTGGTTAATTGTAATTTCTGATGGCTGTAAAAATCTTTTCCATATGACTTTCCTTCTATAGATCAATCAATCTTGTAATTGCCAGTTCTCTGTAGAGTTCCTTTGTTCCTGTTTCAATTTACTTTCCCACTTGTCATTCAATATTAACCAGTTACATGTGGTACATTTGAGCTTTACCCTTCTCTAAAAGCTGTTCCAATTCTATCAACAAAACCTCAGATTTAATTTCAAGAAATTCACATTTCCAGTTTTCCTTGTGCCAACATTAACTCTGATTCATGCTGGCCAGAACTGCTTCAATTTCTGCCTTCAATTTTCCTTCTGAACAAGCAGTCAGCAAGAATAGCAGGAACAGACTGGTTTATTGTACACTCTCAAACTCTCTGACAGTCCGATCAGACGGGCGTGCAGGTATTCATCAGACATCAACACTCAGTCTCTCTTACATGTGTTCAACTCATCGATAAATATATATATGCGGCTAACAGACACTTTGTATTACTGACGGTCACTGGATTATAGATTGATATTTCTCAATCAAGTCAACCTTCACTGGACATACCAGGTTGTTCTTGTTCTGTTATACCTGGTATGGTCATGAAGTCCTGAATATATTATTGTTGACAGGACAAATCAGCAGTGTTCACTTTTGGAAGTAGATCGAACGACCTTCATCAACACACACATAAACATCTACAGATGGTTCGCCTCAACTATGCAATCAGGCATAAACTGCAGTGTTCACCAATAAATGTCGGACTCTAAAATTCACTTTCTTTCTTGAACGCATCCATCAAGTCCTGCTTCCTGGCATCAAGTTGAAAAAGGCTGCCGTATTATCCCCATAAAACACAAGATTTAAAGTAATCTGGGAGTGTGGAGATTTTTGCCTCCAGCGCCAATCCTTCAGTGCCGAGCTGCACGCAGTTGTCAGTCAATATTTTCCATGTATGCCGATACATGCACAGACCTGCGACATCCGCCGGGTCTTAGAGATGGACGAGTCCACGGCTGGGTATACAACATGCAGGCACTGTGTTCTCATCCCCACTCTGACAGCCCACACTCAAAGATCTATAGATCGGCTGTATATCAGCCAAGGCTGACCCTCTGTAACCATTCAACGACCAGGGGGAATCCCAGTGTATCCTATAGGGCCAGCCTGGTTTGTATTACCTGTGGGCTAATAGGCTCAGATCAGCTGGTATAACTCCAGCTCAAATAATTCACTCTAGCAGATTAAAAGGAAGCCACACAACACAAAAACTGACTCATCAATAATATCCCTCCAAGGCCGGACATCTGAGGAGAGGAATACACTAGTACTGATGCCACGTCTCAACTTCCATTCATCTCCGGCCCCTTCACTCACCCTCAACCAACTATCATTCTACTTTTCTTCACCATATCGCCATTGATGGCCTACACAAAGGTAACATTTTGAACTTTGCACAGGCAAAGAATTTATCAGTAACATACTTCATGTAGATTCATGACCGATATCTGCAGATCCGCATGCCAATACATTGTTACAATTATAAGAAATCTCACATTCATGTATGTGTACATATTACAGCCAATATGTATTATCAATCATCTATGGTCCCTACTTCAATGACTATCTCAATTCCAGGCCTACCTGTGTAAGTCCAACTTTTACTGTTTATGTAAAAATGCTGTGCAGGTGATCCTAAATGAAGGGCACAACTGAATGAAAGTTGGGTAATCACCTCTCATTCCATGTTAATCCCCAAATTAGGTAACCTATTCACAGACTAGTTTTACCCAATAATGCCAAACAATAGTAATACTTTGCACAATAAAATTAACGCCTCAGGTAAAATCATTTCTTTTGATTGCAAGAAGAACTGCAGGCCTGGAAAACAGCCTGCTATGAGGAATACTGCTAATGAATCAGGTACACAATCATAGCAGTTAGACTATTGGCTTAAATACATGACATACCATTGACCATACTTAATACAGTAAACCAAACTCCAACCTGGGAACACTTAGTGGGATTTCAAGACTATTCTCCAAACCAAACACATGCAGCAGTAAGGTTAAAAATTTGAAAATCCTGGAAGCCCTGGCCTCACAAAATTTCTGATGAGCTGTGGAGTAAATTTCTAATCAAATTTCTCATATGTCCAATCTGATGACCGGCACCAAAAATGTGATGGATTCTGAGCAAATATTTAGGACACAAGTGTGGAATTCTTACTAGTGAGACCAACGTGGCATGAAGATGGCCAAATGGATAAGAACACAGCAACAAAACATATCTTATGGTTATTGTATAATCTCATTTTACTGCAAAGGATTACAGTACCAGTAATATTAAATTAATTCTTATCAGCCTTTCCTGCATATCATGATAACACTGGACGGAGACACTGCAGTTGAGACTCATTGCACAGTCCAGCTCCTTTTTGCCTTTAGTCAAAACTTCCAAAAACTCAAAAAAAAAAAAAAAAATCCCCAAAAATAAATGTGCATGTAACACATGTACATTCAACAGACTGAAATTCCGATCAGGTCATCTACGAACAACTGTAGAAAAAGGCATTTGGTGATGTTGTATAGTACTTTCAAGGCTTGTTGCATGGAACTTGCTTAAAGGTGAAATGCAAAGGTATTTAGATTCTCCTTTTCACATTTTATATAGGTTGAATAATGATAGAAATACCAGTCTATCTATTTCACTTGGTTTAATTTGAATTATCTTGTCTGCTAGAATCTTTTTAAAGGTTGGTAGCCCTAGCACAGCTGAATTCAGATTTGCAAAACGTCATCGCTTATCTTTCCTTGATTGTGACGTCACGTCAGACCAGCCGCCCGGAGACTGAACGTTACAAGTACTGACGATCGGCCAGATGGTCTGATGTGACGTCACAAACGAACGTCAAACAAGGGCAGATAAGCAATCGGGCTTGAGATGCCAACTTTGGAGCACTTTTCAAAAGCTACCAGGAGACAAAATACTTCAAATAAAACCAAACAGAGTATTTGGGCTGATATTTCCATCATTAACTAGCGCGCGAAGAATATAAATAGGGAAATATGAAAACCTTTGCATTTCACCTTTAAGTTACGATGGACATAAGGAAAGCAACCGGCTCTACACAGTGCTATATTCATGGCCACCAATTGATGGACATTAGAAATATTTTACTATGAAATTTAAACACGTCAGAGCAATCTATGTTTGAGGTTGAGTGTCGTACATATAAAACTTGTATTCGCTCTTTTGTGAAAGGAAGTGCAAAATGCTGCATTCAGTGTTGATCAATCAGTTGCTAGGGAAGGGCTATCGTACATGTAAGACTACAGATCTGGTACAATGTAACTTGCAAGCAAAGATAGTCTGACGCTAAGCATAGTCCCTAGTTGATGTAAACTTACACAAGTATTAATATGGCTGTGCTTATGCTAGTCGTGCTTTGTGATAGGGGTCAGCGTAGCTACGATCAAGTATGGCTTGTGAACGCACTTTGTCTTTATAAGTACAGATCATGCAACATGCCCAAATACAACTGCCAATGGAAGCAAAGGCGCACGCCAATATGCCTTCATATTCATAGGGATGTAATTACAGAGTAGTTTGCACTTTAAATATACACATAAAATGTAACATTACAGTTGTTATGATTATTTGTTTTTACAAATTATCACATTAGAGGAAAAGAATTCCATTATTTCTACATGCAATTTCATTATAAAATCTGAAGCATTCAATTGAGTTGTTAGAAAAAAAGTGCAATAAGAAGTAAATTACATGCACATACCTGTAACTGTATCAAATTGTTGCTATTATATTTGACTTTACATTCCTTTGTCCTTCCTTTGACAGATTTTATTGGCACACAGCAGGATGAAATAACTGGTTCAGTCAACAACGCAATTTCTTCTCTTTTTTATGGTTTGAACTTCAATATATTTCACCCTGGAGGAGAAAATTGGCATGGAATATTTGCCATTCAAGACTGCATGAGCTTTGGCAAAAAAATATGTTCATCAATGATTGTGTCTGCATGTTCTGACAAATTTACAAAATTAAGCCTCTGGGGTCAAAATTTACACCTATCTACCTTTTAGGTAGCTTTTGTAACAGACTGGTAGAAACAAAGTACCCAAAAATTTCTTTCTGATGTTCAGTCTATAAATTTTGTTATATCACTTCAAAGAAGGTGTTAGTTATTTCATTGAAACATAATTTTCTAAATTATACATGTACATGTAGTAATTCTACAATAGTTAGGCACACCAGTCTCTGCGAGGAAGGGCGAGCGATCGCTCGCGCTCGCGCCCACACACGCCCAAAGACCTCCAGGCGACCGATTTATCACTCGCCCATAATTGTAACGAAATCCAGCTAAATGGTATCATAAAACAATAGAATCGCCTCCCGTAAAACTTTAATTTTCAACGAGTACCTCTGAAGAAAACTCAAACAGAAAGCGGAAATAAACTTCTAACTTTTGACATGCGCATAACGCGAACGTCCTGACCAAACACCTTTTGCAAAGTGATGCGTGATTGGCTTATCGAGACACAACGAGCACGATCATTGGTTCATCATCTGTTACAGGGAAATCAGCGAGCACGTGTTTCTCTGGGCGGGCAATTTGTACCGACGAGAGCTGCGGGAGATCGGCGTACGTGACATGCTGTCTCCGTCTTTTGCTCGAGCTATAATCCTGTTGAACATTTCTTGTATCGTCTCTTTAGCGATGGCAGGCATTCCGAAAGGAAACAAAGTGGAGTTGAAAACTTTCAACAACTGGGGAACAGCCGTTCAACAACACATCGGTTTTACAACCGAGGAGAGGGATGGTCGGCAGTACGTCACATTCGTCTGGTGCAAGCTGTGTGCACGATATAAAGACAAGATCTCCGGACATCCTAATCTCCGCGGGGCGGCCAAAAGAGCATTTGACAGCTATGTAGAGGGTACTAATTCCGTAACGGGAGTAATATCTTGAGGCACCTTGAAGGGAAGGTCCATGGAATATCCATTCTTGTTCATTCTGGGTCCGAGAAAGATGAACCCAGTAAATAGATTTGAATTGAATTGTATATTCTAAAATAAACAATGCCATCATTGCGAAGCAGACGAAAAATAGTATATACCAAGTTGAAAATATTTAGAATAATTTACATACATGTACATTAGAAATTAATTAAAAAACTGAAAATTACATAAAACTGATAAATATATTCCATTTAAATTATACTAATTTAAAAAAAAAAGTTCAAATCTAAATAAAGTTCATCTGTAAGAACTTTTTTAATTCGTCTTTGAAATAATCATAGATTGTGGAAGATATTTACAATTGTTTTGGTTAATTATTTTGTTGAAAAAAAGATAAACTAATTAATGATATTAAAATAGCTTGACAAAAGTTCTTCAATAGCTGTATTAATTATTTTATCTCTCGTCCCAGCAGAGCGATAGCTCTCCCAGTAGTGTTTTGGGCGAGCAATTGACAAGGAGAGCGACAGCTCCCCCAAAGCATTTCAGGAGAGTGATTTACAACTCGCCCTTAATCTGCTCATCGAAAAGACTGCACACAGTTAACAACTTCGCCATTGTATCCTACATTGCAGGTCATTTTCAATGATAAGCATGTTGGGGACATTCCTTATAATTATAATTACCTGTCCCCCTATACAGGTAATTTTTTCAAAACATTTCAACCCCTGAGTTTAAGTCAAGCTTGGAATCAAGTGATATTACTTATCCCAAATTTGGTAGCTATCAATCCAGAGAAAGGTCTACAATTTCATGCTTCCGACAATGTAACATATATCACATCTTAGACTGAATGATAAACTAATATGAGCTTAACTCTTGGTAACAAGTTGACCTTGAATCAAGAGTCAAGAGTTCAAATATCCAATACTGAAATCGACAATAGTCAAACACAAGAAAATAGTAGTTTTCCTGCAAATGGATTCCTTTCAGACGAGAGAATTTTTCATGAACAGGGCTGCACAAATTGCGCGAACAGGAATGCAATTTTCATTATGCCTAACCCATTTTCAGTTCACTTGAATTATGGATATTAACCTGTATACAATAGTGATGGGTTATGCAAATCAGAGAAGGGTTACCCAAAATATTTTAGCGTAACTCATATTTGGGTTAAGCAGAATTTTCAATTTGTGCAGTCCTGATGAAGGAAGAAGAAAGTGATGAAGTAAATATTTGTTCTTGAGTTAATAAACAGGTATGAAGTTCATACATGACCCCTTTCCCCGTTAAATTAGTAAATGTACGGTTTTAATTTCACAACAGTTTAACTAAATGTACCTGTTTCAAACATGGGAGACAACTCCACAGGACAAATGCCATCTACATGTATGGGAGAGAACTCTGAATATTCCAACCTACATATAACACATAGAGTACATAGAGTCAGCTAAACTTGATTCAGTTTCGGGGCACTGTGACCTTGACCTTTGACAAATTGATCTCAAAATGTATGGCTCCTCTTTGCCATGCGAGTAAGGTATCGCATGGACAACAAATGTTAATAGATGAATGGACAGAACGCAACATCGCATTACACGACTTCGTCTTCGACAGGTATATGAAAATGTGACTTTTAACCCTTTCACTGATCATTCCCGGTAAACAGGGCTAACGAGAGTGCGTACCCATATGATCATACCCGGTAGACCGGGTTAGCTTTAAACCCGTTGGCCATCACGATGGGTACAGCACTTTTATTTTTTCGCATTCGTTTTAACGCAAACCTATCAAACACTGTATACTTCTGGAAAGCCGAAACCCTGATCAATTTGATTCTCGAAATTGTTTGCTTGTTCATAATACATGTACTTTGCTCAATATGGCACATTGCCCTGAACATGTTATAATTTCCAAAGTAGATCGCTCACACCTCACCATAGATTACGTATGGTACCATAATGCATTTCCAAGAATTACTGATAATTAACTGAGACAAGACATTACAGCTTAGCATTCTGTTAATATTTTCAATGCTCCAGACATTTCACTGCATCAATACATGTACATGGTTACATAATAGATGGCACCTTTGTGTGCTGTGAAGTAGAATTCCATCTGTATCTCAAGTGAGTGAATATGATTTAACATCACTTTCAACTATATCTCAGTCATATCACTACGTTTTGGTCCTTTTCACTCCCGGGGCCACAATTGTCGGATCTTATTCCTTTTTACACCCAGGAACCCCACGAGTGGGGTCCAATTTATTTTCACACAAACAGGTGCCCCAGTTTAATAAGTCCCCTCTTACAACGAGCTGTCTGAGGAGCCAAGACCTAGCCATGACCTGGGGTGTGCACGACAACACTCAGGTCAAACCCAGGAGCCCCACAGGGCTGTCTCAGGTGAGAATTGCTATGTCAAATTCAATGTGATACAAAGTAGTTTGTCCTGAAACAAAACGCTCATCCACATGTCATGTAAGGGTGTATATGTATAACTAGAGGTTCCGCTTTGACCCTTGAGTTGCCGCTCCGGCATGAAGCCTATGCTGGTTGTTTTTTTAAGCAAAAACATACGTCTCCCCCAACCTCCCGCCTTGCCTTGAGTGGGCACATAATTTTAAGGGAAAGTGCTATAAGATGAATGTAGCAATAATTATCCTAAACAAAGCTGCGCATTTAAAAACATTAATTACAAAGAGGCGATTTTCATTGTTGCAGTAACCCAGTGAGGAGTCGGGATTTATATAGCAATGAGTGGATTGCCGACATCTACAGCATCCAACCAATGTGGAATACATGTAATTGTGAAGCATCAACTATTTCGAAACTGATCACATTATAGGAAAGATACAAAACATACAAGAGCCACACCTACAGTATACATGCTGTACCGTATAGAAGTTTCATGCATCTGCCTTCAGTAGTTTCCAAGATATGGAGTGAACAAAAATTGGACAGACAGATAAGCACATTTTGCATGGACCCACGCTAGCACTAGCTCACACCAAAACCTAATTAGATCATAAGGCCATTTCAATGAAGCTTCCATCCAAGTTTGGTGAAATTTCATCCAGTAGTTCTCCACATATCTTGTAGACAGTAATTGATTACTGACCGATTTTCACAGAAACATTGGAAATGGATTTCAAACCTTAGTCTATAATTTTATGCCATCTTCCTTGCAGTCTTATATTATATTAGGGATAGAACAAGCCCCATGGGGTTTTATTCCCGTCAAACAATTCTCTTTATATATGTTACATGTATGTATTTATATCTCTTTCATAAATGGTGAATAAAAATCAAATCAAATCAAATCAAATCAAACAAGAGTAGTCCTGTACATACATGTAACAAAGCTGGACATCAAAAACAGATGGATGCACGCAAACAAACCAAAACCTAATCAGATGAAGAGGCCATCACGATAAAGCTGCCATCCAAGTTCGGGGAAATTCCATCCAGTAGTTCTTCAGATATTTTACAGACAAGGCTTGTCTATACATGTACAAGTAGACAGACGGATGAACACCAAACACGTGCGCACACCAAAACATAATAAGATGCGGAGGCCATTCCAATAAAGATTCCATCCAAGTCTGGTGAAGTTCACCAGAGACCATCACGATGAAGCTTCCATCCAAGTTCGGGGAAATTCCGTCCACTAGTTCTCCAGATATCTTGCAGACAAGGCCTGTCTATACGTATAAGTAGATGGACAGGCAGACAAACAACATACCCAGACGAAAGCATGCATGCATACCGAAACCGAATCAGATGAGCCCATTGCAATGAAGCTTCCACCCAAGTTTGGCAAAATTCTGTGGGGTAGTTCTCCAGATATCTTGCAGACAAGGCTTGTATATACATGCACAAGTAGATGGACGGACAGATGGACACGAACGAAAGCTCGCACACACACACCAAAACCTAATCAGACGAGGGGCTATCCCAATGAAGCTTCCATCCAAGTTTGGTGAAATTCCGTTGAGTAGTTCTCCAGATATCTTGCAGACAAGGTCTGTATATACATGAACAATTAGATGGACGGACGGACGATGGACATGGATAAATGCACACACACACCCAAACCTAATCAAATGAGGGGGCTATCCCAATGAACCTTCCATCCAAGTTTGGTGAAATTCTGTCCAGTAGTTCTTCAGATATCTTGCAGAAAGGGCCTGTATATACATATACATGTACAAGTACATGGACAGACGGACGGACACCGAACATGGACGAACGCACACACAAACCAAAACCTAATCAGATGAGAGGGCTATCCCAATAAAGCTTCCAATTCCATCCAAGTTTGGCAAACTTCCATCAAGTAGTTCTCCAGATATCCCATCAAGTAGTTCTCCAGATATCTTGCAGTACATGTACAAGTGGATGAACGGATGGACGAACACCGGACACGGATGAATGCATGCACACATACACCAAAACCTGATCAAATGACGAGGCTATCCCAATGAAGCTTCCATCCAAGTTTGGTAAAATTCCATCCAGTAGTTCTCAAGATATCTTGCAGATGTGCCTGTATATACATGTACAAGTAGATGGACAGACGGACGGACACCGGACACGGATGAACGCATGCACACACACCAAAACCTAATCAAATGAGGGGGCTATCCCAATGAAGCTTCCATCCAAGTTTGGTGAAATTCCGTCCAGTAGTTCTCAAGATATCCTGCAGTCAAGGCCTGTATATACATGTACAAGCAGATGGACGGGCGGGCGGACACGGATGAATGCACGCACACACACCAAAACCTAATCAAATGAGGGGGCTATCCCACTGAAGCTTCCATCCAAGTTTGGTGAAATTCCGTCCAGTAGTTCTCAAGATACCTTGCAGACAAGGCCTGTATATACATGTACAAGTAGATGGACGGACGAACGGACACCGGACACGGATGAATGCACGCACACACACCAAAACCTAATCAAATGAGGGGGCTATCCCAATGAAGCTTCCATCCAAGTTTGGTGAAATTCCGTCCAGTAGTTCTCAAGATACTTGCAGACAAGGCCTGTATATACATGTACAAGTAGATGGACGGACGGACGGACACCGGACACGGATGAATGCACGCACACACCAAAACCTAATCAAATGAGGGGGCTATCCCACTGAAGCTTCCATCCAAGTTTGGTGAAATTCCATCCAGTAGTTCTCAAGATATCTTGCAGACAAGGCAAGGGGACGGACAGACATCCATCCATCCATCCAGACAGACAGCACAAACACATAATAAATTTGAATAATACAAAATAATTTGAAAAGCTACATTTACATGTACATGTACATACAGTACATGCTCCCAATATGAACATGATATTATTACCTCATCATCGGCTCACACCTGATTCTATTACAAAATATTATTAATTTTCCTCGCCAGCGAATTCTCATCAAAAGCTAATCGATTGTGTAATATTGTTTATTCATTCAGGAAGATGGGTTTGCATTGTGCTGGGGTTCCATCATGATAAATTTCCCACTGTCAATGTTGGACAACTAATCAATATACTAAACATGTGTTAATAAGCCTCCCCATCAATAATAATGCACAGCATATATATCATGAACCAGCCGATCACTGGCTACTTGCTGGGGGATTTTAAGTTTCATTTTTATATCCTAACATATTTCAGGTCTCATGCATTCGGTGGCATAGGAAGAATGATTTGACCTGTGGAGAAGGAATGTCCCCCAAATACCATCATAGCAATATGCGTGAAAGACGAGTCATGCTAGTGATGTCCAGGGACATGCCGCCCCCACCTTCCCCCAGGTATTTCCCATCATCTGGAGCATTTTCATAAGTATCCATGCTTCACCGCATGGAAACTAAATAAACTCAGCCATCAACGTTATCCAACAACAAGAGCCCAAGGGGCTTCAATATACGCCCGTATATTTGGAATTACATTGTCCAAATTTCAAGGTTGTTTACTAGCCTTGATTCAAATTGGTAGCTATCAATCCAGAGAAAGGTCTACAATTTCATGCTTCCGACAATGTAACATATATCACATCTTAGACTGAATGATAAACTAATATGAGCTTAACTCTTGGTAACAAGTTGACCTTGAATCAAGAGTCAAGAGTTCAAATATCCAATACTGAAATCGACAATAGTCAAACACAAGAAAATAGTAGTTTTCCTGCAAATGGATTCCTTTCAGACGAGAGAATTTTTCATGAACAGGGCTGCACAAATTGCGCGAACAGGAATGCAATTTTCATTATGCCTAACCCATTTTCAGTTCACTTGAATTATGGATATTAACCTGTATACAATAGTGATGGGTTATGCAAATCAGAGAAGGGTTACCCAAAATATTTTAGCGTAACTCATATTTGGGTTAAGCAGAATTTTCAATTTGTGCAGTCCTGATGAAGGAAGAAGAAAGTGATGAAGTAAATATTTGTTCTTGAGTTAATAAACAGGTATGAAGTTCATACATGACCCCTTTCCCCGTTAAATTAGTAAATGTACGGTTTTAATTTCACAACAGTTTAACTAAATGTACCTGTTTCAAACATGGGAGACAACTCCACAGGACAAATGCCATCTACATGTATGGGAGAGAACTCTGAATATTCCAACCTACATATAACACATAGAGTACATAGAGTCAGCTAAACTTGATTCAGTTTCGGGGCACTGTGACCTTGACCTTTGACAAATTGATCTCAAAATGTATGGCTCCTCTTTGCCATGCGAGTAAGGTATCGCATGGACAACAAATGTTAATAGATGAATGGACAGAACGCAACATCGCATTACACGACTTCGTCTTCGACAGGTATATGAAAATGTGACTTTTAACCCTTTCACTGATCATTCCCGGTAAACAGGGCTAACGAGAGTGCGTACCCATATGATCATACCCGGTAGACCGGGTTAGCTTTAAACCCGTTGGCCATCACGATGGGTACAGCACTTTTATTTTTTCGCATTCGTTTTAACGCAAACCTATCAAACACTGTATACTTCTGGAAAGCCGAAACCCTGATCAATTTGATTCTCGAAATTGTTTGCTTGTTTGAAAAATAAATAAAACAAATTTAGATGTTGAACGAAAAAAATCGGAATGAAAAATGCATTTTTCCCCACATACCGTGTGACGGGCATCTCGGCAGCAAGCCGCAAAAATGGAAAAAATCATCGAAAACCTCATCCTAACTCCTGTATTTTTGAAGTTACATGACGGGTAAAGCGTGGTGAATATTCCCCAGACGACTGAAACTGCCAACGACGACCGGCAAAGTTTATTTCCATATTTTTACGAGTCTTGATCCGCAAAGTCCGAGTTCCTGTAACAGTAACAGGAAGATTAGATAGATGAAATTCTCAGAGCTCCTGTAACGGTAACAGGAAGATTAGATAGATGAAATTCTCGGAGCTCCTGTAACGGTAACAGGAAGATTAGATAGATAGATGAAATTCCCGGAGGTCCTGTAACGGTAACAGGAAGATTAGATAGATGAAATTCTCAGAGTTCCTGTAACGGTAACAGGAAGATAGATGAATTTCTCCCCTGTAACGGTAACAGGAAGATTAGATAGATGAAATTATCCGAGTTCCTGTAATGGAAACAGGAAGATTAGATAGATGAAATTTTCTGAGTTCCTGTAACGGTAACAGAAAGATTAGATAGATGAAATTCCCGGTGTTCCTGTAATGGTAACAGGAAGATTATATAGATGAAATTCTCTGAGTTCCTGCAACGGTTACAGGAAGATTAGATAGATGAAATTCTCGGTGTTCCTGTAACGGTAACAGGAAGATTATATAGATGAAATTCTGAGTTTCTGTAACAATTAATCCACAGACTGCATGACAAGGCAGGATTACAATGTGAATACATCGTACACAAATTTCAGATACATGTTGCATGTACGCATAATGGATTTGATATCAGAACTGTAACATAAATACTGCATGTACATGTATATACATGTATAATATTGCCAAGTCTAGGCTGGTGGTACATGTAACCTACAAAGGAGACGAGAACACGTGTGAATATGAAATTTAGCACTTTCTGTTTCATCACATTTTTTTCTGAATTTATTGCATTTTTGTTGCACTTGTACAAGTTGACAAATAAACATGTATATACTGCCAATATGATTGGCTAATTGAACATTTCAAGAGAAAAGCACAAAATGCAATGTTGCTATTGGGGGCAAAACATGTTGAGGTTTTGGGGGTTTTTTTTTTAGTGTATTCCAGATTTCACGAAAGCAATCTGGATGAGAGTATTCACTGCCTGCATACAGTTCTCAGAATTAGGCGCAGTATCTGTCAGGCTAAATTAGAATTTGGTGTACCACTGAGTTGCAGGGTAGTTTACAGCTGGTCAAAGTTCTCATGGAATGAGGGGGAACAAACACCCTGCAGTTTATTGCTTTTAAAGGCTGGTTAATCTGACAAAATACAACATCATCAGGGAGCTGAGGAAAGCAGTAAAGGAGACCTAATTTTTCCGAGATCTAATGAAATTGCTGTTGCCCATTCAATGGTATAATTGCATTTGCTCGTTCATCAAGGCCTGCTCAAGAAAAACATTTTTCATCATCGCGTGCAAGGCTCACACATTTAGTTCCCACTTCCCTGGTTTTCAATCCAATCAATGCTACACACATATAACCCACCAAGCTCCAGGCCACATGTAATTCAGTAGAAAGTACAAATTTCTGCATTCCAGGAAACTTCACAGACAGTAACATTATATGTACGTCACAACTATGGCATGGAGGAGATTTAAGACTGTCAGTTTGTCAAATAACCCAAGTGGTATTCAGTCTGGCACCTCAGAGGCACCAGACAAATTCAATTTTGCCATCACATTGGGAAATAATTTCACAGTATCATATCCACCATTTCACATCCTCTTAAGTTTCATCCAGAAAAGACAAATTGGACCATCCATTCCATGCTTATTTCTTCATGTTTTGCCATCGATTACAGTACAATACTTTTTGTGGAAATTGCAACCATAATACAATTCTCTTTCATGTCAAAAGATTTTCTTCAAATGAACAGTGAAAATTATATACATGGTGATATCGGAATCCTATATGTGGTACTAGAATCCTAAATGTGGTATTGAAATCCTATCTTCAATTGGCATTGGAATCCTCCTTTTGGCATTGGAATGCTATAATGTATAAGTCTATGGGCTTATGTAACATTTTTCAGATTTGTCATTTTTTCGGGTAGATTCTTGGCACTCATGTCTAAACACATCTAGAAAGTTCGCTGATTAAGAAAAGAATGGGTGCCAGTTTTTGCATTAACATTTGGGACCTCCATTTTGAATTTCAAAATGGCCATCATCGAAAATCATTTTTTAAACATAATTGCCAATTATTCATTCAAATGTCATCCAATATTTGTTTCATTTTATCTAAACTCTTATAAAGGGGCCAACCATTCATTGGAAACAAAATAAGAACACTATAAATACTCTAAATTAGCAAAAATCCAAGATGGTCACCAGATTTCAGGATTTGTTTACGTAGCCCCATATAGTCCCATACTAGGGGTATAGGACCAATGTTTGTCCCACTGGGAAACGTACTTCTAGACATTTGCGGTATGGTTGTTTTGATTTGTTTTGTCTCGTCAAGACAAACATGATAGGAAGTGTCCCGGCACGAAACGGTGAAATTTTTGAAAAAAGTTTGAGGTCTGTCTATAGCCCCATATACTGGGGTATAAGCCCAATGTATGTATAAATCCATACTGGGTGGACGTGATGGAGTCTAGGTGAGTCCCTGGTGGTCCAATGGTGTCGTATGAGGTCTTATTTTGAAACTCTCATGCAGGAGCACTTGACTACACTAATAATTCGTACGTTGTCAATAATTGGCGCATGCGCAGCCCGGCCGTAGTATAGAAAGCAGGCATTTTTGGGGGTGTGTATGGGTGTGTTTGGGTTAGAGATGGGCTATTCACGGTTCGAATGGGTCGTGTGAGGTATCCATGTGAAGCCTATGTAATGGAGCATCTGGTGGCGTGGATGTGGGGTAGAAATATGGTCATTCTGCGCATGCGCAGTCTGGCCGTAGTATAGAAAGCAGGCATTTTGGGGGGGGTATGTGGGTGTGTGTTTGGGGTAGAGATGACCGCTATGGGTCCGAATGGGTCGTGGAAGGTGTCAAAGTGAAGCTTGTGTGGGTTAGAGTCAGAATGGTGTGTTTTCAAATGCAAGTCGCGTCAATCTGCGCATGCGCAGTTGGTTGTAGTAAGTAAAGTGGCCATTTTGGGGCAGTGAATGAAGGTATTTGGTGTAGAGAGGGACCATCCTTGGTCCGAATGCGTCGTGTGAGGTGTCATTTTGTAGTTCTTGGGGTGTAGACCCCAATTTGAGGGATGTTCACGTCATCTGTGACGTCATTGGTGACGTCATCAGTACGAGTAGTAGCCAAAGTGGACATTTTGGGGCAGTGAAAGGAAGGTATTTGGTGTAGAGAGGGACCATCCTTGGTCCGAATGCGTTGTATGAGGTGTCATATTGTAGCAACGCCCGCCAACGCCAAGCTTAACGCTTCAACGCCCTGGTGAAATAGCTCAGAAATTCTGATTTTCTAGATATTCCATGTAATTGTCACTAATTCTTCGAAATGCACTGACGCCCGTCAACGCTTGTAGTTATGCCTTAACGCTCTAACATAACGCCTTGACGCCATGATATAGACCGGAGAGAGAACAACAACAACAACAAGGATGACACATGAGAGAACAACAACAACAAGAAGTTTTTTCATATAGTTTATTTTCCCAATGTTACATCATACCCACGCTGGGAGAGCCGCGTTGGGTATGTTTACAACTCAAAAAGACTCTTGCCCAATCAGAGGCCACCATTTGCATCTATCATATTCGTTCCTGTCCGTTAGATGTAGTCTTGTCCAATCAGAAGTCGCCATTTCAGCAAGTTCCATCTTCAGCCATGTTCGCTCTGAACAGTTTATTCTAATCATCGTCGGACAGGCCTGGATATTCTTCGGGCAGCATGTCCTGAAACAGTTGTTTGCGCATTTTGATCGCATTTTCCAGGGCCACGGTGGGTGGTAGCCCCATAGTCTCTTCCAAGTGACACTTGGCCTTCATGATGGACCTGTGCGTGGGGTCGCCTTTCCTTTCAAGCGGTAGTAAGGTATACTGTTCATAGATCGCCATGGCTGCTTTCCTGATGCGGGGGTGCATTTGGGTGTACGTCTGTTGTTAATTATCCTCTCCGGCGTCCTCGATCGCTGCAGCGTAAGTATTGATAGCTGCTGTCACAATACGATCCCAGAAGGTAGGTTCTGCCTCACTTTCCACGGACGTATGCTGACTATCTGAGGTCAAGCTCTCCGTATCACTAGATAGACTCTCAGCAATCTCTGTTTCGGTATCAGTCGATACACTCTCAGCAGTCTCTGTATCAGCATCCCCCTGAACGGACTCCTCGGAGTCTTCAATCCCATGTATATTGTTCTGGTGTCGCATCATATCGTAATGTCTGGTGAACGTGCGTCCGCACTCAGAGCAAGTATAAGTCATGTTGACGGTTGAACGTCGACTGTGCGTGTTTTGGGAAATACGTTCGCTTTTATAGACAGTAACGCCCGTCAACGCTTAGCTTAACGCTTCAACGCCCTGGTGAATTAGCTCAGAAGCTCTGATTTCCATGGAATTGACACCAATTCATCGAAATGCAGCGACGCCCGTCAAAGCCCGTCGTTACGCCTTAACGCCCATCTCAACGCCCGTCAACGCCCAGCTTAACGCTTCAACGCCCTGGTGAACTAGCTCAGATGCTCTGATTTTCATGAAATTTATTTGGTTCACATTGGATATGCATTATTACATACTGTGATCAGAAAATATTTGTCATATACCAGTAGTCCGCGAGCTACTGGGGCTCACCTTGCACCCCCTCCCCCCCCCCACTACAGACCGAAACTATGTTTTTTATGTGCTTTAGGAGTAGTAGCGAAGGCTGGCGTTTTGTGGTGCGTGAGGGTGTGCTTGAGCGATTGAGGAACCATTCTTGGTTCGAATGCGTCGGGTGAGGTGTCAAAGTGAAGCCCTCGGTATGTAGACCACGGCTTGAGGGATCTCCACATGATCTGTGATGTCATTGGTGACATCAGTAGGAGTAGTAGACAAAGTAGGCATTTTGAGGATGCGGAGGAAGGGATAGAGATGGACCATCCGTGATATAAATGGACCGTGTGGGGTGTCATCTTGTAACTCTCTGCATGTAGATGCAGAGGGACACCCCACACGGTCCATTTAGACCACGGATGGTCCGTCTCTACCCCAAAAACCTTCCTCCGCATCCTCAAAATGCCTACTTTGTCTACTACTCCTACTGATGACGTCACCAATGACATCACAGATCATGTGGAGATCCCTCAAGCCGTGGTCTACATAACGAGGGCTTCACTTTGACACCTCACCCGACGCATTCGAACCAAGAATGGTCCCTCAATCGCTCAAGCACACCCTCACGCACCCCAAAACGCCCGCTTTCGCTACTACTGCTACTTTTGTATGTATGGTCCCTGTGTGATGTCATACCCAACAAATAGTGGTATTATCTTGTAAATATTCGATGCAGCAATCAATGCTGAATAATATGTGGCCAACATTATAAAGATTGGATAATAATTATGGAAGATAAGACTATTCTTGTAACCCTACCCCCTATTGTCACAAAAATTGTACTTATTAACACAGGAGTAATTTCGAAGTGATTAAAAGGGTAGCGAGTCCCAGTTTATCGACTGTTAACAAATTGTTTCTTATCTGACATGTCCTAAAGCACATAAAAAACATAGTTTCGGTCTGTAGTGGGGGTGCAAGGTGAGCCCTAGTAGCTCACGGACTACAGTAAGAAGTTGCACATTCATACCAATATTTCTTGATAATAACGTCGAAAACAGGTTAATATCCATGCAAACGAGTTCAGATGAACAGTTGTCTCAACTGTAATGCATTTCAAACCCAAACTATTTGCGCACATTTCGATTACATGTTTAAAATAATGTTGAATAACAAAAAATCATACAGATCGGCTAAAAAAAGGCGGCCATTTTGAAATTCAAAATGGAGGCCCTAAATGTTAATGCAAAAACTGGCACCCATTTTTTTCTTAATCAGTGATGTTTCTAGGTGTGCTTAAACATTGGTGCCAAGAATCTACCCAAAATTTTGCTTTTTTTACATAAGCCCACAGACTAGTACTGAAATCCAAGCTTTGGTAGCGGAATTCTAGCTTCCAGCTTTGGTAGTGATCAGTAATCTTCAGTTGGCAAAAACTTGGCATTGTGATCCAAGCTTTGGTATCAGAATCCTAAAGTTACTTTTGGAATCATGTATTTGGCATTGGAATCCTATGTTTGGCATTGGAATCCTATGTTTGGTAATGTAATCCCAGCTTTGGTATTGGAATCCTTTCTTTGGCTTTGATCAGATCATATTATTTGGCATGGGAATCTTGTCTTTGGTATTTGAATCAAATGATTGAAACTGGAATACTATCATCGCGATCAGAATCCTATCTTGGTATAGGAATCCAATAGTTTGTATTAGAATCCCATCACTGGTATTGGAATCCTATCTTGGTACCAGTATTGGATTCCTCTCCAGGTCTTGTTTTTCATCGAAATTTATAGGAATGCAAACAGATTCTCGCAATCCAACTCTACGGGAATCTAAAGCTATAATTTCTATACAGACTGATAAGATTTTATGGGAATCTGTCGATTCTCGCAAATTATTTTGTGGGAGTGCTGATGAGAATTGGGTTCACGGATTTCCATGGAAAAGCAAGCCCTGCTATCTTTGGTATTGGAATCCTAAATATGGTATTGGAATCCTATATTTGATATCAGAATCCAATCTTCAGTATTGGAATCAAATAGTTTGTATTAAAATCCAATCATTGGTATTGGAATCCTATTTTGGTACGGGTATCAGAATCCTATCTTCGTGTTGGAATCCTATATTTGATATTAAAATCTAATTTTTACCATAGGAATCATATCTTGGTATAGGAATCTTATCTGGGTATTGGAATCCTGTCTTTATCATAGGAATCTTATATTGGCACTGGAATCCTATCTTGGTATTGTAATCCTGTCTTTAGCATTGGAATCCTATTTTTAGCATAGGAATCCTATCTTGGCATTGGAATCCTATCTTGGTAACAGTGTTGGAATCCTATCTTTGGCATCGGAGTCCTATATTTAGCATTGACTGTACATACATAAATGACTGATAACGCAAGGGACAAAGCTATAGTGATTGTCATGTCCATTATAAGACAGGACTATGATCAATATTCCCTAAATGTGTTAAATATGGTACAGTACAATATAATAAATCTGCTAATAATTCAACCACATTAATTACCAGTCATGTCATAACTTTAGTGAAACACTGAACCATGTATCCCTCAGGCATGGCAGATGGGAGTTCAATATTTGGAGGGGGGAGGGAGGAGAGAAGTGTTATTTCACTTTATGCCATTATCACTTATATCTCAGTTAATATTGTTGTAAAAAAGTCCCAAATTCAATTCCACTAGTGTCAGCAGCTTGTGGTAATCTATATAACACATCTATGCTGATGGCCTATTTATTGGGTGAAACAAGACCTATCTAACCTCACTATTGACATTTTCTGTATTAAAGTTCACCTTATATCAACTGAAAGAATCAATGAAGTGCATGAACTTGAGATGTACTCTTAAGGAAATTCCTGATATGTATGTACATTTACACCTTCTATCTGAAATTACCACGAGATAAAGGAAACAAAAATTTAATGTTGTTTCCCCTAAAGAGATTCTCAATTTATTTTATGAAATAAGAAATCCAAGTTGTCCAAGTAAAATTTCACCTATTCACACAACATCATGGCTGGAGAGAAGAGTATTCAAATACTATGGTGCAATACTGAATTACACTTCAGGTTACATTGATCCAAGCAAGACAAACGGTAAATACTTCAATAAGACAGCCACAAGAACTAAATGTCCTACTACATGTATACATGTATAGGGGTGATTACATGTATTAGAACAAGAAGTTAACAAAATGGTTCAACATCATGCCAGTAATCCATTACAATATTTTAGAGGCTGATATAATTTATCAGAATGACCGATTGAATTTTATCCAGAAAACTGTGAGGGGGAGGGAGGTGATTGGATATTAATAGTGGGATTGAATTATTACAGGATTTAACATAGACTTTAAGAAAACTAATTTGTATGCAAATTGCAGTTTTTATAATTCGGTACATGTGGCATATATTCATATACATGGCAGGGGTCAAAATTGCTATCTATTTCCAGGACATGTCTGGCAGAAAATTGGCACTGTCCTGCAGGTTTTCAGTCAGTTTACATGTATTTTAATTATGTACCGGACAATTCTTGACAAATGTCCTGCAGGTATTTCATGAACATTTCAACCCCTGCATGAAACCAAGACCACTATATAGCTAAAATATTGCCGAACACGCCATTAAATCTCAATTCTCTCTCTCCCATAAAACCAAGATTTAGGCCAAAATATATAAAAATAAATTATATTATTTCTCAAGTTCTATCCTCATCGCATTATAATATTATACATTTATATTTTGTGGCCCAACTTATTTTTTGATACGGTACTCTCTCTAATAATTCACACAGAAAATTTTGATTTTAGCCAAAAACCTCACAGAATATGCTAAAATTTTGTGGAAACCTTTATTCAGCCAGAGAGATTGTTACATAATCCATCATTTTAACCGGAAACAATGGTCAGTTTCCAGACAATTCCTCTCAATAACGACTGAAAGCGAAGTTTTTCGGTTTGAATTATACATGTATTAGAGATTACCATATTTCTCTCCAACACTGTAACCAACATGAACTTTTATTGATTCCTACATGTACATGCCTGATTATGTATGAAGGTCAGTAGATTAACAGCCAATATACATAACTGTTACACAATCAAGGCTGCAATTAGGGCAGTCATTAACAGGATTGAGTGAAGATAATGAGAGATATTCCCGGAAGAACGCCTCATTTGGAGTTCTTGAAAGAAAATTTCCTTCCTTAGTGTCAAATAGGAGCACTCCAGCACGGTCATGTATACACATCTAAGGCTGGGTTATGTATAATAGGAGGACACACTCTATGGGTGATGTAGCTATAGCTACTAAGGTGTATGGAATTTCATCAGTGGGTTAAACTATGATCAATACATCTGATCAACTGCCTGTCTGGGATATATCCTACACAGATATATGTAAGGCAGTACAGTAAATTCCCCATTAATTCACCTTCCAAATTTTGTTTGAAAATGGACAATTTTTCCTGTCATGATTTTCTGTCCTAATAAAATGTAAACCCAGTACTTTCAAGATACATGTACACGTGAAACAATAAATTTGAATATTCCCATTTTCATTGCTGAGTTTGTGCCGCTGAAAGCACAGAGACTTACATGTATATGTTGGTATCACCGCACCCTGCGTACAGTAATTTTTCTGCACCCTGCAAGGTCTTCAATACTTTGATCACTTCAAAAGATAGTTAATATGCCCTAATTTGTTTATCACTTTTATTCTGTAAGTTGATTTCTCCAGTTTTATATGTTAAACCAGTTATTTCAGGGAAAGTATTGATTATGGAGATTCGAAATTTAGCATGGTTATTCTGAACTAGGTAAAGACAAATAAGATGTCTTAGTTTTCTATCTGTTGTTCTTGAGGCTGAGATATTAATATTCAAAGTATGGCCATCGCAGTTTATTTAATATTGTTTAACTGAAAACACATCAAATATCACAGAAAAAGATCTGGGACAAATTCTGAATAACTGAGGCACCAATGTTTTGTTGAAGGGTTGCTCTCGTACTCGGCAAAGTTGATAATTGAATGGAAAGTTTTGCAAATAAAACTTTGAAAACTCATTTTCGATGCCTCAAATTTGATGAAATTTTATTCCCATCGACTCCACAACCAATAAATTCACCCATTTATAATCCCCGAGAAATTTGCTTTCCAATATTATATACCAGTATATCTGTATGGTGCATGTGCATAGATTATGCAATAACGATTATGACAAAAGTCAGAGGGTGTGTGAAAGTCCGTTCGAGTGGGATACAAGGTGTTTAGACTATTGTTGACCCCAAACTATTGTGACAATAAGTTAGTACCATACCCACATTTTTCGCAGCCCACTTATCTCAACATATACAGCATTGTCTGGTTTAGCAAGTAACTCTTGACATTTTGACCTCAACAGCAACAGGCTGTTTCTTCCCTCTTGATCATGTTGATGTCCTTAAGGTATAATTGAAGGACACAATGTACAATCTAGACCTAGAGCTAATGGAACAAGAATAAATGCCATGATGCTAGAACAAATTCCATGAGATTTGGTTACATTCGACAACCCAGAATAGGAGTTATAACACTGAATCATCATTTCAACTATTTCCGGATCTTTGGACTGAGTGACCTTGACCTTTAACCTTTTGACCTCTGGTACTCAATACTAAATTTTCTCCGATCCCTGGGGTATCGATGATTTATCGATTTTGAACTTAACATTGGTGTGCAACACATATTCTACACCTGTTATGAAGATTTTCTAATTTATTGGGTCACAGTGTCTTTCAACCTCAAGTTTGGTACTGTACGAACACATCATCTCTCCATATTGCATCCACACGTCCACAAAAAAAGCACCTGTGGATAGAAAACTGTCACAGATTTAGACTCAAGAAAACAAGACAAATTTTACTGATTTGCTGATTTGATGGGCCACAGTTGCCTTGACAATGACCTGGAACTCCATTTTGGTATGGAACAGATTCTCTCTCCCTATTGTACACATTCAAAACAAGTCTTATGGGTTTCAATGTATGTCCTTACATGCCGAACTATAACCCTTTAAAACAAATTGTGTGAACTAGACTTAACCAAATCAAATCTGCCCAGTTTTGAAAATGTCCCAACTGGGAGAACTAAATGAATGTGCTACATTGTACGGTATACATGTAACAATCAGTTATCACTTATATCTCAGTTAATATTGTTGTAAAAAAGTCCCAAATTCAATTCCACTAGTGTCAGCAGCTTGTGGTAATCTATATAACACATCTATGCTGATGGCCTATTTATTGGGTGAAACAAGACCTATCTAACCTCACTATTGACATTTTCTGTATTAAAGTTCACCTTATATCAACTGAAAGAATCAATGAAGTGCATGAACTGGAGATGTACTCTAAGGAAATTCCTGATATGTATGTACATTCACACCTTCTATCTGAAATTACCATGAGATAAAGGAAACAAAAATTTAATGTTGTTCCTCCTAAAGAGATTCTCAATTTATTTTATGAAATAAGAAATCCAAGTTGTCCAAGTAAAATTTCACCTATTCACACAACAGCATGGCTGGAGAGAAGAGTATTCAAATACTATGGTGCAATACCGAATTACACTTCAGGTTACATTGATCCAAGCAAGACAAACGGTAAATACTTCAATAAGACAGCCACAAGAACTAAATGTCCTACTACATGTATACATGTATAGGGCTGATTACATGTATTAGAACAGGAAGTTAAAGGAATAGACAACATTTGGCAAACGTAAACTGCGACTGAAAGAACAATCCAAACTGTGCCCAAAAATATTTTTTTCCTATTTTTGAGATTCTTTCTAACGAAGAAAAATACTCCCAAACATTGGGAAAATAACCAGATGTGTTGAATGAAGGGAGCCGCCATCTTTATGGTTTAACCAATGAGCGGCCGAGTGATGTTCACGTGACAACTAGCTCATGACGTCAATGGGCCAGAGAGCAAACATGGCAGCAAGTGATTTTCAACTTTTTCCAAGTATCCGACGCCTTGCATTTCCTGGAGTTTTAACCGGACTGATGACAATGGCTGGCTGGGCGAAACCATGCTTTCGTCTACGCTGCTTGGGGTCAGTGTCGAGGGATACAAGAAGTGTCAGGCGTGTTCGAGCCCATTGAAGACGATCTACCGTAGAAATCGGTCGAGGATGTACAATGTATATACCGTAGAAGCCGGCCGGGTCGCGGATTTCGTTTAGTCGGCTCTGTTGTGAGATGTCCTGTTAGGAAACGATCAGACGAGCACATGTGCAAGTGCTGACATTAGCTGACAAGGATTTATTCCATAAACTTTCTCAGGTAAATTTTCTCGCACGCTAGATATTTGGGTGGGTGTTTAACGGCCGTGTCATACTGAACAGTTTCTTTCGGTAACAGTTCAACGGTGAGAAAAATCTCCGGACAATCTTTTCCCGGAGAAATGAGCCTCCAGCTAAGGCAGATTTAGTTTCGTTTTCTGGCTGAGTGCCGGTCTTTGTTCAGGCTCGATTCTTTGAATTGGTAACACAGAAATCAGAATTATTCCCAATTTCGGTTACATTAAACAATCTCAGTGAGTTACTGCCGAATTATGTTGACGCATGTTGGCGTATAGTGATCAGCTGAAAAGTATTAGCCTATAACGAAAGCATATTTTATCAGACAACTCGATGCTGTGTTTTTTTTGACACTTAGACAGTCTAGACGACAGATCAACCCCGATTTCTCAACAAGGATAAGATCATTGTTATTGTACAAACATTAGCCAGTATTTACAGGGTACAGAATACAAGAATGTATCCACAGCCTATTGGGCTGCGATTATTCCAGTGCATGGCAAACTGTGTTTCCTCCCAGTTCACTGCAGTGTTCTGCGGCCCAGTGACGTCACTAAACTTGTCGTAATGGCGGCGCCCTTACAAGCCACAGAATTTATCATTGACGGCTTCTTATTCGGTTGGAAAAAATTGCAAAATTGAAATAAAAATCGTTTTGGACACTCCTGGAATTGTTCTTTCATTTGCAATACACGCTTATCAAAGGTTGTCTATTCCTTTAACAAAATGGTTCAACATCATGCCAGTAATCCATTACAATGTTTCTTCAATATTTTAATGATTTTAGAGGCTGATATAATTTATCAGAATAACTGATTGAATTTTATCCAGAAAACTGTGAGGGGGAGGGAGGTGATTGGATATTAATAGTGGAATTGAATTATTACAGGATTTAACATAAAGACTTTAAAGAAAACTAATTTGTATGCAAATTGCAGTTTTGATAATTCGGTACATGTGGCATATATTCACATATATGAAACCAAGACCACTATATAGCTAAAATATTGCCGAACACGCCATTAAACCTCAATTCTCTCTCTCCCATAAAACCAAGATTCAGGCAAAAATATACAAAAAATAAATTATATTATTTCTCAAGTTATATCCTCATCGCATTATAATATTATACATTTATATTTTGTGGCCCATTTTCTGATACGGTACTCTCTCTAATAATTCACAGAGAAAATTTTGATTTTAGCCAAAAACCTCACAGAATATGCAAAAAATGTTTGGAAACCTTTATTCAGCCAGAGAGATTGTTACATAATCCATCATTTTAACAGGAAACAATGGTCAGTTTCCAGACAATTCCTCTCACTAACGACTGAAAGCGAAGTTTTTCTGTTTGAATTATACATGTATTAGATATTACCATATTTCTCTCCAACACAACCAACATGAACGTTTATTGATTCCTACATGCCTGACTATGTATGAAGGTCAGTAGATTAACAGCCAATATACATAACTGTTACACAATCAAGGCTGCAATTAGGGCAGTCATTAACAGGATTGAGTGAAGATAATGAGAGATATTCCCAGAAGAACGCCTCATTTGGAGTTCTTGAAAGAAAATTTCCTTCCTTAGTGTCAAATAGGAGCACTCCAGCACGGTCATGTATACACATCTAAGGCTGGGTTATGTATAATAGGAGGACACACTCTATGGGTGATGTAGCTATAGCTACTAAGGTGTATGGAATTTCATCAGTGGGTTAAACTATGATCAATACATCTGATCAACTGCCTGTCTGGGATATCCTACACAGATATATGTAAGGCAGTACAGTAAATTCCCCATTAATTCACCTTCCAAATTTGTTTGAAAATGGACAATTTTTCCTGTCATGATTTTCTGTCCTAATAAAATGTAAACCCAGTACTTTCAAGATACATGTACACGTGAAACAATAAATTTGAATATTCCCGTTTTCATTGCCGAGTTAGTATCACCACACCCTGCGTACAGTAATTTTTCTGAACCCTGTACGGTCTTCAATACTTTGATTACTTCAAAAGACAGTTAATATGCCCTAATTTGTTGATCACTTTTATTCTGTAAGTTGATTTCTCCAGTTTTATATGTTAAACCAGTTATTTCAGGGAAAGTATTGATTATGGAGATTCGAAACTTAGCATGGTTATTCTGAACTAGGTAAAGACAAATAAGATGCCTTAGTTTTCTATCTGTTGTTCTGGAGGCTGAGATATTAATGTTCAAAGTGTGGCCATCACAGTTTATTTAATATTGTTCAACTGACAACACATCAAATTTCACAGAAAAAGATCTGAGACAAATTCTGAATAACTTGTTGAAGGGTTGCTCTCGTACTCGGCAAAGTTGATAATTGAATGGGAAGTTTTGCAAATGAAACTTTGAAAACTCATTTTCGATGCCTCAAATTTGATGAAATTTTATTCCCATCGACTCCACAACCAATAAATTCACACATTTATAATTATAATTTGCTTTCCAATATTATATACCAGTATATCTGTATGGTGCATGTGCATAGATTATGCAATAACGATTATGACAAAAGTCAGAGGGTGTGTGAAAGTCCGTTCGAGTGGGATACAAGGTGTTTAGACTATTGTTGACCTCAAACTATTGTGACAATAAGTTAGTACCATACCCACATTTCTCGCAGCCCACTTATCTCAATATATACAGCATTGTCTGGTCTAGCAAGTACCCCTTGACCTTTTGACCTCAACAGCAACAGGCTGTTTCTTCCCTCTTGATCATGTTGATGTCCTTAAGGTTTAATTGAAGGACACAATGTACAATCTAGACCTAGAGCTAATGAAACAAGAATAAATGCCATGATGCTAGAACAAATTCCATGAGATTTGGTCACATTCGACAACCCAGAATAGGAGTTATAACACTGAATCATCATTTCAACTATTTCCTGATCTTTGGACTGAGTGACCTTGACCTTTAACCTTTTGACCTCTGGTACTCAATACTAAATTTTCTCCGATCCCCGGGTATCGATGATTTATCGATTTTGAACTTAACATTGGTGTGCAACACATATTCTACACCCGTTATGAAGATTTTCTAATTTATTGGGTCACAGTGTCTTTCAACCTCAAGTTTGGTACTGTACGAACACATCATCTCTCCATATTGTATCCACACGTCCACAAAAAAAGCACCTGTGGATAGAAAACTGTCACAGAATTACATGTATACTCAAGAAAACAAGACAAATTTTACTGATTTGCTGATTTGATGGGCCACAGTTGCCTTGACAATGACCTGGAACTCCATTTTGGTATGCAACAGATTCTCTCTCCTATTGTACACATTAAAAACAAGAGTCTTATGGGTTTCAATGTATGTCCTTACATGCCGAACTATAACCCTTTAAAACAAATTGTATGAACTAGACTTAACCTTGATGAAATAGGTCAAGGTTGGTCAACTTCAATAGACTTCTAATTAATCATCAGCTGCATATGTACTGTAGTGAGCATTTGAAGAGTCGAGCCATGATCCCTCAAGATACTGTATTAAATAGAATTTAACCTTAATGAAATGGGCCAAGGTCAATCAAATTAGAAAGGCTTCTAGTCAATCATCAGTTGTATATGTAGTATGAATTTGGAGAGCTTAGATGGAATCCTTCAAACGATATCACCATTAGTCAAACTTGACCTAGATAAAATAGGTCAAGGTCAGTCATATTCACTACAGTTCTGACCCATCGCCAGTTGCATATGTTATGTGAATTTAGAAAGCCTGGTCTTAACTCTTCAAGAGATATTGTGTTAACAAACAAGATAGATCGATGGACGAAGCAGACAATACCCATTGGCCAAACTTAGCAGGGAAACATCAACAGGCTTAGACTTCTTTACCATCATAATCCACATCAACACTGAACTGTACTGATAGAATAAACAGCAATTTTCAACGATTTACTGTATTTTCAATCACACTGACCTTGACCTTTGGCCTTTTGACACAAATATATATAAATGGACAGAAATCATGATACCGCAAGAATAATACCCAGTAGAGCACAGTACTAAAGAGTTGAAATTGTACCAGAAGATTCGATGGAGTCAATATACGACCTCATCTATTAATGGGTGTATAACAAATTGCGATGTTTACAGATTTCTGAGTTTGGGCTCACAATGAGTCACCTTGACCTTTTAACCTTGACCTGAACTTTGGTACTCATCACATCTTCTACCCATAATGTATGATTTTCTGATTTGTTGGGTCACAGTGATCTTGATCTTTGATTAACATAAATTTTTGTATGCCAAACATCTCTACCCAAGGTATCCACTCACTGAGTAATGAGACTAGATTATAAGATTATTATAGATTATAAGAAAACTGCCTTTTTGGTAGGCATATAAAAATTCCTCAATTAGGTCAAACCAATGGATCTGCAAAATCCAAGGAAATTAAATTTTGTATACAATGAAGGGTGATTGATTAACTTCATAATTTCTGTGGACAGCCTCATCCAGCAAAAAGTGCAATTATCCAGCTTTGAGACCCCAGTGCTGCACAAGGTATTCAAAACTAGACAATTTTGGCGTCCATATTTCTTTTCAACACATGTATTTCCAAATGGTCCTGCATCAAGGATAGCTTGTAAACAGTAGACTTTCTTTGCGAATAGAACTACTAGTTTAAGAAGGCACCAACTTTACATTACCCTGAGTATCAAATCCTGGGACGGAATATCTGGAATATACCGTCTCCTGGCCCTGAAATTGTTAACTATTTAGTCTAGACACCCGTGTATACGCACCTACCCACACCCACCCACGCAAACTTTGAACATCCCGCCTCCAAGTCGGGTTAAATAATAACTTTCATGAGACACATTTCACTGCAGGGATCTTGTTGATTGACAGCTTGTGAGTTTCGATTTGATGAAATTTGATTGGTCACATACATCCACTCACTCATCATCAACTGCCACATGCATACATCACTCTCTTGTCAGTTTCAATTGTTCTCAGATGTCTGGATTGACTCAACTCCAAATGTCAGGCCATCATAGGCCTAAGATGGATTTGATATTCAGCCAAATTTACTGTACTAAAACATCT
The DNA here is from genome assembly GCA_036873755.1 of Hanleya hanleyi. Classification (NCBI taxonomy): domain Eukaryota; kingdom Metazoa; phylum Mollusca; class Polyplacophora; order Lepidopleurida; family Hanleyidae; genus Hanleya; species Hanleya hanleyi. The sequence goes on from JAVTVY010044961.1 coordinate 185,031, forward strand.
ACATGTACACTGGGAATTCCAGCAGCTGAAGTAGATTAAAGGGTAACAAAGACATGAACTGATGAAATGTGGTATCTCTATACTTTCATGTTGTCCATCAAATCCTACATTTCGTGATCTGGTTCTGTTATCATGCCCTCAGTGCCATGAACATTGTGTCTTAACCTCTGCTTCCCAGGTCTATTTTCCATCCAAAGGAGAATATAACAAAGAACTCCCCAGTGAATTCTCAGATATCCAAGATCAAGTGCAGAATGCTAGGCAATGCTATCCTCAATTTAATTTCCACACTCAATTATGCTTTTATTGGCCTGTACATTGTACAAGATACTCTTATAGTAATATTCTCTTGGCAGTCCAAATGAATTCATGTTACTATGATACAACATTCAATACTGGAGTCCATCGTAGATTATTCCTAGTTTTACCCTAGATATGATTAATGATTCCTATAAATGAACCGATTGACATAGAGCTATTAATTCACTGTCAAACCATGGTTCATACAGAAGGGTTTACAGATACATTGTACATCAGGCAGTTCTATCTGCATGCATTCTAAATCATACAGACTAAATTCTTTACAATTTCCAATCCATCGCATTTTTTATTTATTTATTATATTTTTTTTGTGTTTTATATTTTCCATTCAAATATCATCTGATTGTATCCATAGATAAATTGACTGTTCAGTGATGAATATTTCCTGATCATAAAATTTTAATTAATTTTGCTTGTCATTTTTCATTCTGCCTGTATTAATTGCTTCATTCACTCTCATCACAGCACCTTCTCATCCTCGATCTGGCTAATTAAGCAATCTCAACATTGTTAAGAAGTTGAATCAATTCTGTATATTAGAATGGTAATGAAGGAGGTTGCGCCAAATTAAATTTTATGGCTGCTGCGCATGTTTCTGCGCATCTACCAAAATAGGGATCTTTAAATGCAGTGTATGGGAAAAGAAAATATTAACTTTAAAGACAGCAGTTGTGAAAGGATTTTGGAATTGAGTGATGTTTTTCCCAAATGTTAGGCAATTAGACAGCAATGAAGAAATGCTGCCAAACTAACTTGCATATTCGAGGTAATTTTTGCTACATAACCACGACTGACCATGTTGGCTTCCTGCTGTCTGGAAGTCGATGACCCCCCGATTTTATTAGATTTTCTGATTTTGCATTGTTCCAGAAAATTATCCAAGTATTTTGGAGAAAAAAACGTCAATTTAATTTCTTAGCAAATATGTGATTTTTCTATGAAAATACAGGCGTTTTTGATGGAGCTCCTAATCCCAAATATCAAAAGTTAAATCATTACAGACCACACAAAATCCTAGATTAAACCTGGTGATCCCATCAATCTATCCATTAATTTGAATGTTGAGAATCTCTTGTCAAAATATAGTAAAAACAAAATTGTCTGTATTCTCCTTTAGTTGTCGATAGAATGATACAATAATAATAATGACAACATAATCGTACACGTAGGTTCTAAGACTACATTCAGCAGTTGATTAACTGTATTGGAATCATTGATGAAAATCTGGGTGTGACTGAATGTTAATAGGGTGATTGAGTTATTAAAGTATTTATCATTGTATATCATGTAAGCAGTGTCAGGCTCTGACGAGAATAATTGCTCTATATAGCTCCCTCTCCTTAATAGTCAATTTGTGTGTGCCAGATGAATGTGTCTAGCTCATCATCAGAGAAATATCACAGATAGATCTAACATTGGAAAAAGATGGATTGCTGGTCTGATGAGGTTGGAGCTAAACAACCCTAGTTGGGTTAAATAAACAATCATTCGAAGACATTCCTGTCAAATATATGTACAAGCAATGAGCTAGAGTGACAATTGATATGGAACATATGACAGTGAACTGGCATATTTTGTTTACATTCAGATGATGTATGCAATTCCTGGGTGAACGGTACATCAGTGCTGGGTTTCACCCGATCCTTGGACGGCGAGTCTTGAGTCATTGCTATGTTGCCTGCAGAGTTACTTCCCATATTTTTCAGTCTGCCCCATGCATTGAATGATTTTTCCACTAATAGTGTACCTTTGGACAGATATTTGCCCTATTTGTCTCTACCCTGTACCCACAAGATTCTGCCTCAAATACAACCCTGAACATCTTTCAATGACGACAGATAAACAGTTAATGTACAATGGTCGGGGCTCCCAAATCTCTTATAACTATGCTGACTAAGTTTTTCTACCTTCTGACCAAAAAAGTTCCTGGCCCTCAATGGATGTTTGATGCCCTTTTTATTTCAGTTTCATTGAGGTCACCCCAATGTCTCCACAGCTATTCTTACATGACAATTCAACCAAAACTATGGCCTTACTGAACAGATAACTCGAAATTCCCAGCCCCGCAGTGGGCGTTAAATGCACTTTTTGACTCCCTATCTTTCCTTACTTCTGGAATCCTCCTCTAATACTACCCTAAGCACATTTTAATGACAAAAGATAGACCCACTCATGTTGAGGTGTGTTTTATGTATGAGTACATTTTATGTTCCTGGCTTGCTGTGGGCACTCATTACCCTTTTTCATTTTATTGGGTTTCAAGTCACTTTCCCCAACCCCATAGCTATTCTGACAAAGTTTTATGGCCTGGTAACTAAAACTAAGATGCCCGTTTTGAACCTTTCTTTATCTTAATACCTTTAGTGACCCAAATACCTACATACAAAGCTCCATGATGTTTCAAACAAAACTGTGGCCATACAAACCAACAAACAAAACAAACACACAGAGATGTCAAAATTATAGTAGGCCTAATAACGACACAAAAAGCCTGGACATACAGCATTTACATGTACACAAACTTAAAATATATTAAATATTTCAGTTTGGAAAAAGAATGCAGCCTCAGAAGTAATCCTTGTTACTCACTATCGGCTTTAATCGCAATCGAGCAACGTCTTTGAAAACATGAGGCTACGTTTTGAGAGGAACTTACTTTTGTTGACTCGTGAGGTGTTTATGTTAAGCTGTTTAAAAGTAAAAGAACTTTAGCGAAGTTGGGAGGAGAAAGAAGGGCTTCACCAGCAACTTACTTTCAAAATCGAGTATAAGCATATCATGTAATCATGCTGCTGGATCTGAACAACTGAACTCAAACATGCAGACACAAACTTATTCTCAGGAGCAGGATCAGTAACTTAACCCTATCCCTCCTCCATCATTCCATCATTATTTGAATGAACCGATATTTCCGGAACAACAAAAACTTGAGAGATGACACTCCATAACTTTGAACCTATTTGCATAACCTGCCCAAACAGAGGATCATGGGCAAATTGAAAATGGTGAACATGGTGGGGTATCAGTGAAGTGAAGTTTCGTCATTTTTTCTTCAAAATTCCTACTTTTCTGCAGGAAGAGAGGGCAAAAGCTATTTTATTTCAAATCAGATTATTACTTACTAATTTATCATGCAGGTTTTGCGAAGAAAATAGAAAAATAGGGGGCACTTTCATTCCCCCCCCCCCAGGCTCTGGTGCCCACCTGGAGAGTTGGGCTGTATAGTCCCATACATATATTCAAAGCCGGTATATTTTAAATGAATGTTTAGATATGTAAATTATTGTATTCATTCTGGGTTATTGTATGTATGCCTGCCCAGCTTTAAATATTTAATCAGATCTTACCAAGTTTGCAGTCAGCAGTTGTCTCCCCTGAACTGCTCTGACATCAGTGCTGATTGAATAACACAAATTTATGTATCACTGATCAGCTCCACTTCCAACGAACCTGTGAAAGTCCCCATTTCTACAGTCAGAACCGTACAAATAGGCTCATTCCATGTCTGAAATTTGAACAAAGCATTTTTCTCTGCCAACTTATTATATTGTAATGACCAACGAGGTAAATTGCCAGTGTATACATATGTATTGAACATTCATTAAAGTCCTAAGGTTAGGGGTCCTGGTCACACATCATGAACATCATTACTTTGGTTTTCCTGGTATGCTTTTATTTCTTTTCAACCATCTTTTCATTCTGTTGACATGAATTTCTTTACAAAAACATTTTGCTTTTTCGGACACCATATGGTCTGCATCATCTGTTACTAGTGCATGTTCATGGGTGTGAGGAAAACGAAGTTGGGAGGTGGAGGAGTCCGGCTAGGGATGATTTAATATACGAGTGATCAATCGATCAATTGCCTTTCCTGGAAAAGACTGATATCAGTGGCTGTCAAGGTCAATGAAAATTCTAAGACAGTATATGACATGGCCATTCAGCATGCTGATCAATGAGAGTTGTTTGATGTCAACTCAATCATGCTGCACACACCGAAGTCAAAAGCAGATACTGTTGTTCCATAAAATGTTGGATAATTGATATTCAATGACCTGAGATATTAACTAGACTTATTAAGGGACCTATTTCAAGGCAAGGACCACTTTATCACATCCTTATCAAGCTCATGAAAATGGCTATATTTTACATCCAATAGAAAAGACATCAGGTAATAACCATAATCCCAGACCATTTGGAAATCTCACCTTTTACATGAACAGTGTGACTAACGTCACAGGACCTACGAAGTAGGGTAGGCATTAGGACTGTGATGCGCACTGAACTCTTGGACCCCCCAAGTTGAAATCCTGCCTATATTAAGATGGGCACAGCCCAAGTCAGAATCACCAGTGATGAAAATCACCAGAAATTTTCATCAAAAGTAGGTCAGCTCAGAACTTGCTGGTAACAGTCCCCTGATGCACCTTCATGCCAAAAATAAAGGTTCTAATGTCAACGGTTCTCCTTATGTTGCCGACGAAAGGATTCGGATGGACTGACTCACTCACTCACTGACTCACTCATTACCGGACAATTTGCAAACGAGAGCCTATTTCGTAGGAAAATTGTTCAGTAAAGACAAAAGTGTACAATACTACTAAGAAAATAGATAAAATTGTATATGGTTTAGCCTTAACCTTATAGATACATGACATATCATCTCCCCCTGATGTACCTACATACAGACACCAAAAATTGGAAATTCTAATGATTTTGTCATTTTGGAGTTGGTGACCTTCACCATTGACCTCAGTTTTGGTACACGACATATTGTCCCACATTACTAATTTGTTATTTGTAGCATTCTCTCAAATAAGTGTGAGTTTTAATGATCTCCTGATTTTGGGGTTACAGTAAATGTCGACCTGAATTTTGGTATGTGACACATCATTTACCCCTAAATGTATCTAATGACAATAAAAATTGCGATATATATTATGATATCCTGATTTGGGGGTCACAGTGACCTTTGGCCTTGACCTCAATTTTGGTGTGTGATGCATCGTTTACCCCTAAATATATCCACAGACAATAAAAATTGCGATATTGATTATATCCTGATTTGGGGGTTACAGTGCCCTTTGGCCTTGACCTCAATTTTGGTTTGTGACACATCATCTCCCCCAACCAGATCACATGGGATTGTGTCACCAGCCGTTATTATATTGGCCCTATATGACACATCACCCAGGACACACAGCGCTCACGTTTTACTATAATGTAATGCATATTTGCGTGCTTAGTGGAGACGTCGATCAAATGTAACTACTGACACAAAAAGTGGGATTTTTAATGATTTACCTATTTTGGGGTCACAGTGACCTCTGACCTTTGACCGTGACCTCAATTTTGGTATGTGACAATAACATATCGTTTCCCACTAATTAATCCACCAACAACAAATTAGCAATTTTGAATGATTTCTTGATTTTTAGGACAAAGTGATCTTTGCCCTCTGACCTCAATTTTGGTATGCAACTCATCTTTTCCAACATATGAATCCATGCAACAACAAAAAAACTGCAATTTTCAAGAATTTCAGATAATGTGCTGAAGGTCTATTTTTACAATGCTGTGTTGTCACAGTGAACATGAAAAAACAGGGGCAGGTTATGCCCAACAAACATATATTTAACAATGGCCTTTTGCTTTATAGTAATTTCCATCTTCACATTTCAAGTTAAACACTGCACTAACGTTTCGCCATTTGCCTTCACCTAATGAATAGAGTAAATTGTTTCAAACTGGGAAACGCATGTGGTGTTATATTATATAGCCAATCAAGATGGGAGCTTGCCAACACTGTGCAGCGAGGATTTTCTTTGATGTCTGTGTGATCCAAATATGGCAAGAGGTGGTTGTATTGATGTTAATTTCTTTCGAATAGCCAAATTTGAATTTTAAAGAGGTCATACATTGCACTCCTCCTAATATGGACCATGGAATATAAATAGAGCTATGACATCACCAAGCACGTATTCTGATCAGATAATGTGTTATGTTCAGCCAAGGCAACAGATGTAGTGTTCGACTTGGATATGCGAAGATGAGTAATTTTCTGAACACTTAAAATGCTAAAAATATCCCAATGAGCTCCAATACCCCTTGGCTATCAGTTACTGTCGACATTCAACAATCATTCATGCATTGCATAAGATGTATTTGTAGAACTTTGACAACATCATGCAGGTTAACAAAAATGTGAACCCGGCAGGGTTGCCTGTTGTTCTCTCATTTTAGAAATACACAGGAAGTTGAGTCAGGTGCGCTTTTGCCAAGGTCTTAATCGATGGGAAAAAATTTGCTCCGATGTTCTGCTAGAGCATGACCAAATTCTTAGCGCTATACTCTTCTATATATGCAGCCATAATCAAATGAAGTAATTTGATCTTAAAAATATAGATCACGGTCAGTCATCTTCCAAAATTGTTTTGTCTATTCTAACTTAATTGCATGTATGGAAAATGAATTCGGACTTGAAATATAAAATTTGGCCTTTATAAAATAGGTCAGTGATATTCAACAGACTTCAGATCCAGGTATATGTGATATTTGGACAACACAGATATAATTCTTCATGAAATATTGTACTAAATAGAATCTGACCTGGATAAAATAGGTCAAGGCCAGGCTTCTAATAAATCGCCAGTTGCATAATTTATGTAATATGAAATTGGAGACCCTAGGTTAAATCCCGCAAAAAAAATACAGCAAATACTGGAATTTGACCTTGATAAAATAGGTCAAGGCCAGTCATCTTCCGCACACCTCTGGACCATTGCCAGATGCATACATAGTACCGGTAACGGGTATTAATTTGGAAAGCCTAACTATGTTTCTTCATGCTATATCATAATAAAGAGTATGACCTTGAAAAAATAGATCAAGGTCAGTCAACTGTTATAGGCTTCTAGTCAATGACCAGTTGCATATGAATTTGAAGACCATAGGTTTAATCCTTCAAAATATATAGCAAATACTAGCATTTAACCTTGAAAAAATAGGTCAAGGTCAGACAGAGTGGCAGATGACCACAATACCCTCCGGGCAAAATTTGCCCGAGGGGTAATAAATGACATATGACACAACCCAATTTGGTCAAGTGTCAACAAATTGAAACAAACTTGAACAAATCAATAATTTTTGTCAGTGGATGTAGGAGAGGTGAGCAATTTGGACAGCTCTACAATGAAGACAATCTCAGCTATTTAGCATGCACTGTAACAGATCTTGATCAATCCCTAAAAAGGGTCTTACAGTACATTAAAGATGTAATCAACCTCAAATCTAGGCTGGAATCGATCTCTCACAAACTCTGCGAAAGTCACATACATTACGACAGCTATAAAATAGAACACATTTGACTTGTTTCCACCATTCACAAGAAAATAGAAGGAATTTGTCTTTAACCCTTTGCTACTTTAATACTGATATTCTCGTTTGTCAGCCTTGTATGTTCGGATAAATGCATGCAGGAGGATTTTGTTATGGACCGTCTTTTTTTGAAGCAATATTTGCATGTAGCTTTACTGAAACCCTGCTAAATATATATATTTTCAGAAGGCCCATACTTTAATTATTCTGTCCTTCAAAATATCTCTCCGTTTGAGTCTAAAATAAAAGCAGACCAGGCGAGAAAAGAAAATAAACAGAAAAAAAAACTTTGATTGCAGCAACATTACGTGCATCTATGTCCCAGCCAAATGAAAGTTTCCATAAAAAATGTCATCACAATTCGCCCATTTCAACCGGACGATCGTGCTAAAATACCAGTGCCTCGTCCCTGTGTGTTTTTATCTGACATATAAATCCAAGAAAACCTTTATTTCCACTGTAAACACAACAGTCGGCTCGCTAAAGTTTCGTACGATGCCATTTTTCTCAGCCAAATTCACCCGGCAACAGACAACAGACAGCCGGCCAATCGCTGCCATTGTCTCACGGCCGTGACCTCATTTTCAAGCAATCAGCTTCGCCAGCTCAGTTTGCTTCGTTTTCACCTCGATGACGAAGGAATGACATCATTTCTATCCAATCAAATCCTTCATTGTTTGCGTTATTGCTTGTTTATTTGTTAAATCACCCATCATAGGTCGAAAGCGGGGGAAATGACCTTTGAATTGAGGCCAAGATCTCCCACATTCACCCGCGGGAAATGAGATTTTGATGGGTGTTGAAAACGGTCAAAAAAGGGCAAATTCTTCGCCGATTTTCTCAATTTCCATCACAATGAAGGTATGTCTTCAATAAAATAAACTTCTTATACGTTTATTGCATGATTTACAATAAAATTTGAACGTATTTTGCCGACTATTTCCTTGTTCAACGATGTGAACTACCGACGAGCTGTCACTTGATGGACATTTTACTGTGCGGTGATTTTACTATGGGTGTATACGGTGCCGGCCGGTTTTGGCCGGTATAAGTACGAAAGGGTTAAAAATCAACACCATGGCATGCCGTTTATTTTTTGACGGTCGTATCAACAAGCATTTACACGTGTGGTGCATTCTGCCTATGTATGCACTGCCGTTCTACCGAATCTAAGGCACGAGCCATGACGTTATCCCATGGCTGCAGCTGTTCAGCATTCAGATTTGTGAGCATCGCTACGTCACTCGCACGTCATGTAGTGACGTCATTTACAGCACATATTCAATGGCGAAACAGAAAATCCGTCGAAGCCGACAGAGTTTCAAATTTCTCTGACAAGATATTCTTGCATTCGTTGTATATGGCAATCCCATTGTCATAAATACGTATGATGCTTTAGCAAACTTCGCTGCTGAAAAACAGATGGGAAAGAGTTTACAAAATCCATTGATTTTGAGGCTGATTACATCTTCAACTAGGGGAAATTCCAATATTTGATGAATATTGCAAAATGATGCAAGTGCCTTCGATTTTGCATGCATTTTTATCTGATTACATGTACATGTATCTAGATAACTTTTTATAATACGGAAAAATATAACAAGCAGTGACTGGTTAAGAATATCCATCTAGGTTTCAAATGAAACCTCAGCATTAATAACGGATGTGAACATGATGAGTGCGTCATCACGATCAAATTCATAAAGATAACTATCATTGATGTCCACAATCCATTAAGCTGTAGCCGAACGTCCTTGAACAGTTGAAAGCTGCCACCCAGGGGATGGGGTAATTTCATGCTGTACAGGAAATGACAGACAACAAAGAGCGAGACGGGCATGGTCACCAGGTGTCATTGATCAACGAACACATGCTTTCACAGCGCGAGTCCCAGGATTATAACCGAAGTTGTTGATAGCAGTTGTCAAGGAAACGGGAATCTGCCCTGGGATGTTCATCGCTTCCATTAAGGGTCTAGTCCAACAGATAAACAATTATTGGAAAAGCCCAGGGTGATGTGGATCGAAATAAAATGGCTAGATATCATGTATGACAGCAGCTAGATCAAACAGCCAGCAAATATAAGAGTACATACAGGCAGGCAGCCAATTGTCGGAGACAATCATACTTACAGGTATATATCAGGGAGGGATCGTAATCAGATCTGTCCTACTGATGATTAATATTGTGCAAACAAATGTGAAGATCAGAGAGCGTATTAATCGACATAGGTCAGTGTACATCAACTCCTGAAATGATACATCATGGTACATGATAGCACATGTATACCTGATGCTGTACAAAGTACATGTATGTCACATTAGGTGTATATATCAATTCATCCAAACTTACCTTAAAACCTCTAATAATTCAATCCCAGGAAGTGAAATTTCCCACCATACAATCAGGGGGTGATCATACAATCAGGGGGTGATCATACAATCAGGGGGTGATCATACAATCAGAGGGTGATCATACAATCAGGGGGTGATCATACAATCAGGGGGTGATCATACAATCAGGGGGTGATCACAATTATGAGAACAAGAAGTTTAGAAAATGATCCAAAATCAAATAAATAACCCATTATTTCCTAGTTATTTTACAGTTTTTAGAGGGTGATTAAATTTATTAGAATGAATGATTGAGATCGGGTGATTTGGGGTGATTGAATTTAATAGGGTACATGCATACCCATGTCAGGGTTCGTACACCTTGAAACTTCCAATTTCGAAGGGGTTTTTTTTAAGCTAGATAGTTCCTGTTTTCAAGGCAGATTACTTCCAGTGTCACTGAAGCTATAAAGATCAATTTTCCAATTTTATTTACTTAAACACGAGTATCCTGTCAATAAATATACAGTGCATATTTTGTCTTTCGAACAGACTTGAAAATTCTATTTAGATGAATGAAGAATACATCGCTGAGGGGGGTAATTCTGCCATCTGATGACGAAGCACAGTACAACTTTGAGCTACAGCTTGACAATTGAATTGATGACAATGGACAGGAATTCACATTTTCTATTTTTCAAGGTTTTTCAATGCCTTAAATTCTAAATTGTCAAGGTTTTCAAGGTAGTGTACGAAGGCTGCCATGTAGTTGTTAAAATTAAAATCACTGAACTTTGAATCAGACTATTAAAACGAGAGATCCTGAAGGATCTTAGCGCCCACCATTGTCCGATAATTGTAAGCTAATGACAAGAGGATCTTTTTGTCCATTGTTACTAAGACGATGGAGTTGTAATTTTGTTTACAGAATTTCGAATCTGAGCCAAAAAGATCGAAAAAGGGACACTGGAAAACACCAAGATATAATCTTTCTAAGTTTCAGGAGTTCAAGATTTTTTAGAAACTGTACTTGTTATACATATGTCGGTTGTTATAGTACAAGAGAAATGAGCAAAGTTAGTCTGAAAGTGAATGTACATGTACAGAGGATCCTTCGTCTTCGTTTTGTAGTATTTTTACTTTATTTATTTTTTTGCACATGTCATCATTGGGTACTGGAAGCGAAGAAAAATCTCTTTGACACTTTGGCATACTTAAGATTTTATAATTAGGAACGAATACTAATTTTGTTCGGTTTACTGGACTAGTTTGAGATATCTCTTTTAAGATACCATGCTCGAAAATAGTAAGATGGTACAATACTTAATACTGAAGTGATCTGGTCCGCGCAGTAATGTTGAAACTTCGAATTTGAAAGTGTCTGAATCTTGATTATTTCCCTTGGATCGAAACATGCAGTAATTTACAGCTGTCGAGTTGTGACATTGTGTCACAAGGGTGACGTCCCTTCATGTAGCTGACCCGCCAGCAGACGAAAGGGTGGAGCAGTTGACTTGCAACTGCATGGACTAAAGAAAACTGATTTAAAATTTGAAGAAATACATTTTAATTCCGAATTATTTGAACTCCTTGATATGGAAGGTGAAGATACGGATATTCTCTATAGTCAATATATAGAATATTCCCCACCGTTTGATCCGCCGACTCTTGTGATGCAACGTCACAACTCGGGAATACCGTATTAATTGGATTTTCGAATCGGACCAAAAAAGGTATCTTGCACAACTAGGCCCCATGTAGGACCTGTGAATCAAATTTCAGAAAGATCCATGAAATATTTCCTGAGAATTCATGATAACAATGTTTCAAGGGGAAATTCAAGATGGCCACCTGGCAGCCATATTGGATTTTCGAATCAGACCGAAACGGGTATCTTGCACAACTAGACTCCAAGGCGAACCTGTGTACCAAATTTGAGAAAGATCCATGCAGTGGTTCCTGAGAAATGACGATAACTAAGTTTCATGGGGAAATCCAAGATGGCTGCCTGGTGGCCATATTGGATTTTCGAATCGGACCAGAAAACGTATCTTGCACAACTAGACCCCAAGGGGAACCTGTGTACCAAATTTGAGAAAGATCCATGCAGTGGTTCCTGAGAAATCGCGATAACAAGGTTTCATGGGGAAATCCAAGATGGCTGCCTGGTGGCCATATTGGATTTTCGAATCAGACCAGAAAAGGTATCTTGCTCAACTAGACCCCATGTGAGACCTGTGTACCAAATTTGAGAAAGATCCATACAGTAGTTCCTGAGAAAACGCGATAACAAGGTTTCATGGGGAAATCCAAGATGGCTGCCTGGTGGCCATATTGGATTTTCGAATCGGACCAGAATAGGTTTCCTGCACAACTAGAACCCAAGGGGAACCTGTGTACCAAATTTGAAAAAAGATCCATGAAGTAGTTCCTGAGAAATCGCGGTAACAAGGTTTCATGGGGAAATCCAAGATGGCTGCCTGGTGGCCATATTGGATTTTCGAATCGGAACAGAAAAGGTTTCTTGCACAACTCGACCCCAAGGGGAACCTGTGTACCAAATTTGTAAAAGATCCATGCAGTAGTTCCTGAGAAATCGCGGTAACAAGGTTTCATGGGGAAATCCAAGATGGCTGCCTGGTGGCCATATTGGATTTTCGAATCGGACCAAAAAAGGTTTCTTGCACAACTAGACCCCAAGGGGAACCTGCATAACAAATTTGAGAAAGATCCATGCAGTAGTTCCTGAGAAATCGCGATAACAAGGTTTCATGGGGAAATCCAAAATGGCTGCCTGGTGGCCATATTGGATTTTCGAATCGGACCAGAAAAGGTTTCTTGCACAACTAGACCCCAAGGGGAACCTGTGTACCAAATTTGAAAAGATCCATGCAGTAGTTCCTGAGAAATCGCGGTAACAAGGTTTCATGGGGAAATCCAAGATGGCTGCCTGGTGGCCATATTGGATTTTCGAATCGGACCAGAAAAGGTTTCTTGCACAACTAGACCCCAAGGGGAACCTGTGTACCAAATTTGAAAAAGATCCATGCTGTAGTTCCTGAGAAATCGCGGTAACAAGAATTGTTTACGGACGGACTGACGACGGACCACGGACGAAAAGTGATTTGAACAGCCCACCATCTGGTGATGGTGGGCTAAAAAATAAATGCAAGCCACATACATTTATAGGTGGGTCAATTAATATCCAGAGGTGGAGAATTATTATTAGAGAGAGCGAGAATTAAATTTAATGTCACGTTCAGCTATATACATGTAGTCAAAAGGTGAAAAGGAAAAACAAGGTTCAATATATGAATCCTCTGAAATCTAGCATATAGGACCAACTTTAAGACAACTGAAGGTTGAAAAAAAAGTGCATGTATTTTGTTTCTGGCGAAGCCCAAAGCACACACTTTGTTGTATTAGAACAAAAACATTGTTTCATGTTTTTGCCTGTTTTTGTCCTCTTTCCCAGACACAGCGAACATTTCATCTCGAAACAAATTATCAGCGCTATTAGACGATGTAGCCTCATGTTCAATCTGATGTCACATGGGCGCGGCTCGCCAGTTGATTGGTCAATAGGTTGAAAATGTTCCGAGAAATGTTCGCAGTCACCGCACACAGACGACAAAATTTGTTTCAAGGGAAAAACATATTCGCAATATCAAACAAGTTTGATCTCCTGAACATTAGTTCCGAACAGATGTTTTCTGTTTGTGGGCCCAGCAGACAAAAACAGCTCAGAAAACTGCTCTGAAAACTACAACAAAATGTTCGCTGTGTGTGTTGGGCTTGAGCACATGGGTGTCATTCTGGGCCCTGCCCTGCACATCAACAACTGGTTTCATGGGATACAAATACTGGATGAAAAATTTATTTTTCCGTAATTCTAAACTGGCGAGTTGCAGCACTAACACTACAGATTATACTATGACAGTCACACATGCAGGTCATGATGACATTGCTGACAGGATGACTATATTTAATGTGCAGTGTGCTCAATTTAATAGCTAACCTGATACTCTCCATCCTCATCTCCATCATTTTCCATACAACAGTGGGATTCATGGATGAATGCACCCATGCCACCATCTACACCTAATTAGCACACAGGTGTTTAAGAATCATTTACAGGAAATCATTAGACGAGACATCGCTAAAGAAATTCATTCAACAAATCTATTTTCAATACCGGTACTGTATTCTATCAGCTGAACACAACTCTGCTGCTAGGCTATGGGTTGAAATAAAGGCAGGAAATGCCATCAAAAAATGGTAGGGTCATGAATTATTTTACTACATATTTACATGTATGCATACATATTCATTATTTTAAAGTGCCCAGTAAAGATTAAAATGGTAATCAAATGATAAAGGATCAATTGGCAACATTTCGTTTTTAAAGGAGAACTCGCCTAAAGATGTTTTCCGGTAGACATTTCCTCCTTGATATTTTCTGTATATGAATGGATGTATTTTACGAGAATAATTCACAGTACTCTCAAAAGAATACATTTTGTCATATATATGATTCGGATTAATGAGGACTTCTAAAACTAGTATCTCAACAAAAATGTTACATGTAAATCTCCAACCTCTGAAGTTCTATTTCCATTTTATGAACAGAAGAAATCTCATGTTTCAGGATACAGTGTAACTGCAGCACTCTGTGTAAGATCGGGCCCCAAAAAACTTTTTTTATTTTGATTAGTACATGTATGCATTCAGAACCATTGCAAATTGTTCAGCAATGTTATCTCCCTTCACCATGGCAAGAGTCACCAACCTTGAATTTATATGCAAAGTGTCTAAATGATGAATGTTGGAGAAGACTGGCTTATTAGCTATTGTAATATTGAATGTTGTGGGTTCGAGACAAGATACATGTACACATGTACCATTGTCTCGAATAGGAGATTCTCCCAGAATTGAAAACAAAAAATCTGCATCAACATACTACTTCTCGTGAGGGTATATTTGATGAGATGTGAAAGGCATTTTTTTTTTTTGCCACAAGAAACACTCTCTCCCCATAACTTTTCTCCATGTGAGTTTTTAAATACTCTCTGGGAAATTGCAATTGACACTGCAATGGGATAGTCTATCAACAAGAGTTTACGAACACAGGAAAGACCGCCATGAAGCCCTTGGGTATACCTTGAGGGCCATTCATATGGACTACATGTACAGGTATGATCATTAATCTTAATCAAGGAAGCTTTGACACTGGACTAACACTCTAATACACTGATAACACATGTTCTTTACTGTGTGCATAACAACACTGTCATGATTGTAGCAGGGACCTGCAGGGCTGAATAAATACTCTGACATTGATCACAGACATCACCATGCAAATAGACAGATATGACACCCCACCATTGATAAGCCATGGAACCCAATATAGGGATTGGAAATACTGAGTGGAGGTGAACTACAGGTATTACAGGCTGGCAAACAAGGGTGCTGTCCTTGCTCACAAGATATGATATGTACCATTGTATCAGTCAAAGATTTGGAATGACTGATAAAGATTGTGACAACATTTATGTTGTGTGTATGTATCAGTGATAATAAACTTTACCCTTAGTTACCAAACATATCCTATTGAATTTTGACCAAAATCATACAGGATATTATCAACAGGGCCCAAAAGGATCCTACAGGATCTTTTAATGAGATCCTATAGGATTTTCTGAAATATCCTATAGATGGGATCGTATAGGATTTTCTTGATGAATTCTATAGAGTTTTTTCTTTGAAAATATCCTATAGGATTTCCTCGGATAATATGGAATCCTGTCAGCTGAACCCCGTGTTGAATGGGATCAGACTGATCACTTCATGCTAAATTAAAAGGTTGCCTGCCATTTATGAGTATACTCATTGTGAGTATACTCATTGCGGTCAGGTGTACCATATTCTTCCAATATTCTCTAAATAATAGTAAATAAAATACTGATGTACTTTCAACTGGATATGCATGACATGACCGACAGAAAATAGGCTCTGTCCTGCAGTTTTTCAGTCAGTTTACATGTATTTTAATTATGTGCCGGACAATTCTTTTTAATGTCCTGTAAGTATTTGGTGAACATTTCAACCCCTGATGCGATAAACAGTGCTGTCAGTACTGGATGCAGAGAGTTATCTGTTATCGGTTTTCCCCAAAAGCATGATTGAAAAGTTGAATTGGTTAATGGAGAGCAGTGCAGCCAGAACAAGTATCCCCGGTGAATTTATAAGTTTATGGCTCATTTCGGACAGTCGGGAAACAGTTCAAGTAATCCATCTAATTTCGAAATAATAAGTTTTTTTAATCATCAAACATGTTTGAATTTGATTTTGGGTATTTATTTCTTACCTCTTTCTTTATTTCGTTTATGGCACAATATCGGAAGCCGTGTGTTCATCAGAATCTTGATAGCATGGCGATTTTCTTTGACAAGGTGCTTCAGGAAGGTGCGGGGAAATTCGGACTATCTTTAACGCTATGGCGGTCATGTGGCACGTGCTTAGCCATATGACTTAACATGTGCATCCAAAGTTCCCCGCATTGAATTTGTGTCCGAATTTCCCCCGACATCGACCACCTTTCTTAAATATTTTTTTCATCAACGAATGCTCACGTGATCATCATCCACACAAATCGGGCCAATATTCGGGAACACTTTTCTCAATGACACTGGTGTAAACAAGCATCTGCTGCATACATCCAGATATTGGAGAATGTGGTGCGTTGCCAAAGGTGTCCGATAAATGCCGGCTTTACCGTTACTTATAGTTGCCATTCAATGTGTGTATAAAAGGCCAAGACTATTTTGCTGTCCCCATCACGTCACAACATTGCATTGGGCAATTTGCAAAGAAATAGTTGCCCCCATCAAGTTGCTCTCCCCTCCCCCCCCCCCCCAAAAAGGTCTTAGTTGGAATTTCAAGAGGGTGGTACAGACGATTTTTGATTGAAATTCCAGAAATTTTTAGCACCTTCGTCTATATATTCCAGATATTTTTCGAAGAAAATGGAAAATTCGCAGTAGAGAAAAGCGACCCACCTCAGCTACTTCGTGTGCAGCTCGAAATTATGTTACAAATGTTTTTCAAAGCAAACTTCCGAAGAATGAAACAGAAAGGGGCAACGATTTGGTGTAAGACTCACGAAATATAATTGACAAAGGATCTGCTGCAAGTTGTATTGTCAGTCTTTTGTCCAGGATATTACCTTTTCAATGGGAGGTCTTACACCAAGCCTTGCCCAGAAAGGGGAGAAATCTCGTCTGAGGGCGATACCCAGATTATAGCCCAGCCTTTCAGCCGAAATGTCAATGTTACTAACAACAACAACACTGCACACTCAACAGCAAATGACAAATCGGAAAAAGTGCCGTCAATTGTTTTGTACGTAAGGTTGCATGGGGTCTCGGATTTGCAGATGAATTTACGGCTACCCAATCAGACTGGCTGCTTGATAGATGGATGGATCTATACTTGCGTAAACAGACGTCCAAAATCAAAAAGGAACAAGCACATACCGCCTACAGCCCCTGAGGAAACGGAAGTTACTTGGGAAACTTTTGACCAATCAATGGCCAGGGACAGTTGGAGCTGCCAATTCATCTTCGCTGTCTCCACCAACCTCACGGGTTCGTCCGCGTGGCCTTCAAAGCGGTCAAACACCAGAGAATGCCACAGAACGAATCGGGGGGGGGGGGACAAAAAAACCCCCAAAAAACCAACAGTACCCGAAGTGCTACCGCCCAGTCAGAGGAAAATCCTTTCTCAGGAAAAAGCCTTTGTCAGGACAGTGGCTCACTGTCTGCCTGCTGCCTGGCTGTGTTAGCCTATATGCTATAACATACTGTCCTGAGAACGGCCTGTCCTGAGAACGGCTTTGTCCTGAGAACGGGCGGTAGCACTTCGGCCCCTAATCCAAAAAACACGAACAAATTCCAGCGAACAAAAGCCCATACCATAGTTTTATTATATTGTATATTTAACATTGAATACAACATACATCCATTGATTCCCTTCAGCTTAGGGCAGCATGGTTTGTACCATGTTTGTCTGGCACAGGACGTAGATTAAAGTGCCAAACAAATTAGGCTCTCTGACGATCCATTTTGATCAGTGCATGTCTGTAGAGCCTAATTTTCAAAATTCATTTTTTTTTGTAGTTTTGGTTGGGTTTTTGTTAGGGTTAGGGTTTTGCTAGGGTATGTTTGTTTGGGTAATCGTCGCCGTGTGATCAATACGGTTAGGTGCGACGTTCAACTTCAAACAACCAACCAACCAACCAGACTGCCATTGTAATTAACGCGTAAAAAAATACTGGGAGAATTTTTAGACTTGTTCAAGGAATCGACAAACCCACGGTGTACGGCGTACTTGTCTTCTTTTCCCCGTTTCACAACTAACCTTATCCCATGCCCACTGGTTACGTACAAATCGCCTAAATGACGGACAGATACGACATGAGATCCATTTTTTTTTAATTGAAAAGAAATAAACTCTCAGTCTTTTTAGATAACAACCAAACTTATTTTCCTTCATCTTATCGAGCTAAGTAAGCTCGAGTAAGTGGAATTCTGATACAGAAGTGTCTACGTATGATCGTATCATGCGCTCGGATGATGATTTTCCTTTCTATTTCTTGACCAATGTAGTCTTTCAAATGTTTTGCCTGCGTGTATGAAATTCAACATATCACGAATCCACGAAATCTGTAACCAAAATGTAATTCCGTCACATAATCAAACATCTCGGTTAGGTCATTCCTGAACAATTTTGCCCACGTTGTTCTCGCTCTTTCACATTCAATCGATTATACGTTCAGTGCCAGGCGCATGACAACAGTGTTTGGGTGTGTCCTCAGAATTATTTGGACCGGATAAAATTGAAACTTGTAAAATAGGAAATATCGGGACTCCTTAAAACATGGACCAAATTTTGGTGAAAATGTAATTCCATCACGCCTAACCACATTTATCAATTTGAAACTTTACTGGACAGAAATCCGATATAATGTAGTCCAGATGCTCAGGATTCGAATTGAACATGACCTGAAATGAACAAGTGAGAAATGACTACATTGTAGTCAAAACCACAGGGCTAAGTAGCACTGTTTTGTCAAGAGATTTTTTTGAAAATTTAAAATTACTTTTTTTTAAATTTTAAAATTTTAATTTTTTTAAATTTTAAAATTTTAATTTTTTTTAACATCTTGGAAACACTAAATTATTATATAGCTTACTATAATACTCATACATGGTTATAATTTAAAGCGCGAGCCCGTGTTTGCCAAGCATGGAAAATTACACTATATAGTATATAGTCTATGTATAGGGTATATACTATATAGTGTAATTTTCCATGCTTGGCAAGGGAAGTAATTTTTAACTTTTAACCCACAATTGTAGGAATTATGTAATAGGTCTGATACCATATATATTCACTTTCCTCATTCAAAATCCAACGGTTTTGACTGGTCCGTGCCGTCTATACTGAATTGACAGACGAAGTCACAATGATCGCTTTGGCAATAGTAGTATATAAAAGTTAAATTCCTTAGTATTGACCTACTTATTTGTTCCCCCGGGTAAAATTTGTGGCGGTCACGTGGCGGCTCTCGACCAATCAGAAGCGAGTATTTCAAATTGACCAAAAAGCTACCTCCAACACAGAAGAGTTCCAATTTTTCCAGGTCAAAAATAGTTCCATGTATTCCTCCGCGGTGATGCGGTCTGGCAGCGATTTTGGCGGTGATTCGGTCTCAGGAAAAAGAAAAAGTAGTCCCTAGATAAAATGGACCGATGGGGTCGAGTGAGGTATCAAAGTGAAGCTTAGGTGAAGGGGCATCTAATGGGCTGGGTGTGGGATTGACATAGCGGCATTCTGCGCATGCGCGGTGGCCAAAGGGTATGAAAATAGACGTTTTGCAGCTAGGGGAGCCCCTAATGAGCCGATTGGGTCGAGTGAGGTATCAAAGTGAAGTATATTTCAAGCATGGGTAGGTGCATGTAAAATTTTTCCTGAAAAAAAAATAATACGGAACACGGACTTTATCGAAAAACCTGGGAAAATGCCTATATGGGGTATGGGGGGTATATAGGTCGCCGGGCTTAACGGGGCTTGCCTATCAATAGAGTTATCTTCCCCTAGTTCCAGGGTGGGAGTGTGTAAAAATTTTCCTGAAAAAATACGGAATACGGACTTTATCCTAAATTACGGGAAAATGCCTATATGGGGTATGGGGGGTATAGGACCATCCTGGGAAACCTACTTCTCGACATTTGCGGTATAGGTTGTGGGGTCTCGTTTTCTTAGTCTCGTCAAGACAAACATGATAAGAAGTGTCCCGGAGCGAAACGGTGAAATTTTTGAAAAAAGTCACCGAGCCCCATATAGTCCCATACTGGGGGTATAGGATCAATGTTTGTCCCCCTGGGAAACGTACTTCTATACATTTGCGGTAGGGTTGTGGGGTCTCGTTTTTCATGTCTCGTCATGTAGAACATGATAGGAAGTGTTGCGGAGCGAATCGGTGAAATTTTTGAAAAAGTACGATATAGCCCCATATAGACATATATATATAAATATATATTCCCATACTGGGGGTATAGGTTCAATGTTTATCCTACTGGGAAATCCACTTCTATACATTTGCGGTAGGGTTGTGGGGTCTCGTTTTTCACGTCTCGTCATGTAGAACATGATAGGAAGTGTTGCGGAGCGAATCGGTGAAATTTTTGGAAAAAGTCACCGAGCCCTATACTGCATGGCTATGGGTGTATAGGGCCATACGGGGTGGACATGTTGGAGTCTAGGTGAATCCCTGGTGGTCCAATGGGGTCGAGTGAGCTCTTATTTTGAAGCTCTCGTGGAGGAGCACTTGACTACACTAATGGTTCGTCCGTGTTCAATAGTCTGCGCATGCGCAGACTGGCCCGTAGTATAGAAAGTAGGCATTTTGGGGGTATGTGGGTGTGTGTTTGGGTTAGAGATGGGCTATTCACGGTTCGAATGGGTCGTGTGAGGTATCCATGTGAAGCCTAGATGAGGGAGCCTCTGATGGCGTGGAGGTGGGGTTGGAATATCGGCATTCTGCGCATGCGCGGTGGTCAAAGTGTATGAAAATAGCCGTTTTGGGAGCTAGGAGAGCCACTATTGGTCCGATTGGGTCGAGTGAGGTATCAAAGTGAAGCATTCGTGAAGGGGCAGCTGATGGGTTGGGTGTGCGGTAGGAAGATCATTCTGCGCATGCGCAGACGCACTGCGGAGCTCTCGTCCAATCAGAAGCGAGTATTTCAAATCCGTCACAGAGCTCTCAGCCAATCAGAAGCGAGTATTTTGACCCGGTGCATTATGGGCCATATCCAAGATGGCGGCACGTATGTTCAAGATGGCGGCACATCCGGTGTCGAAAACTGGCCATTTCTTCGGGATGTGGTCACCTAGTGTCGAAAACTGGACCCTGTATGGGTCCCGCTAGCGTCTTGACGCCATGATATAGACCGGAGAGAGAAAACAACAACAACAAGGATGACACATGAGGGAACAACAACAACAACAAGTTTTTTTTCATATAGTTTATTTTCCCCTCCATCATAACATACCCACGCTGGGGGAGCCGCGTTGGGTATGTTTACAATTCAAGAAAGACTCTTGTCCAATCAGAGACCGCCATGTATCTGTCCTATTCGTTCCTGTCCGTTAGATGTATTCTTGTCCAATCAGAAGTCGCCATTTCAGAGAGTTCCTTCTTCGGTCATGTTCATTCTGAACCGTTTATTCTAATCATCGTCGGACAGGCCCAGATATTCTTCGGGCAGCATGTCCTGAAACAGTTGTTTGCGCATTCTGATCGCATTTTCCAGGGCCTCTGTGGGATGTAGCCCCATAGCCTCTTCCAAGTGACGCTTGGTCTTCATGATGGACCTGTGCGTGGGGTCGCCTTTCATTTCAAGCGGTAGTAAGGTATACTGTTCATAGATCGCCATGGCTGTTTTCCTGATGCGGGAGCGCATTTGGGTGTACGTCTGTTGTAAATTATCCTCTCCGGCGTCCTCGATCGCTTCAGCGTGAGTATTGATAGCTGCTGTCACAATACGATCCCAGAAGGTAGGTTCTGCCTCACTTTCCTGGGATGTAGGCTGACTCTCTGAGGTCAAGCTCTCCATATCAGTAGATATACTGTCAGCAATCTTGGATTCGGTATCAGTCGATGCACTCTCATCAATCTCTGTATCAGTATCTGCCTCAACGGGCTCCTCGGCGTCTTCAATCCCATGTATATTTTTCTGGTGTCGCATCATATCGTAATGTCTGGTGAACGTGCGTTCACACTCAGAACAAGTATAAGCCATGTTGACGGTTGAACGTCGACTGTGCGTGTTTTGGGAATACGCTCGCTTTTATAGACAGTAACGGTCATCAACGCTTAGCTCAACGCTTCAACGCCCTGGTGAATTAGCTCAGAAGCTCTGATTTCATGGAATTGACATCAATTCATCGAAATGCAGTGACGCCCGTCAACGCCCGTCGTTACGCCTTAACGCTCGTCTCAACGCTTTAACACACTTTCTTAACGCTTTAACGACGTTTAATGATGCGTTCGAACAAATGTTTCTTTTGTGCTATTGCTCTGACATACGCCGCTTTCCAGTTCATGCCCGAGGTTTTCAACATCGACGCTGTTCTTTCAATTTCCATATGGACTGGATCCTTATCCAACAATTTCATATGGGTCAGTAAGTCGACATACTGCTGACGTAAAGCCCGTCGTAGTCTGGGTGCCAATCTGTTATGGGCTAAAATTGCAGCTTCCTCTTTCGAATACCCTTTGCGTTGAAACTTGTTTCC
Source organism: Hanleya hanleyi (assembly GCA_036873755.1). NCBI lineage: Eukaryota > Metazoa > Mollusca > Polyplacophora > Lepidopleurida > Hanleyidae > Hanleya > Hanleya hanleyi. Next base: position 207,923 of record JAVTVY010044961.1, read on the forward strand.
TGTGGCCTCCAAAATCTCGCCCATCTCGGCGTCCATACTTTCTTTGAACAAATCCTTCCATAGCCTCGAGTTCACATTATGTTCTTCAACCTCGGGTTGGGCCTTCACGGTTGGGTGATATTCCGGGACTGGTGATATGAAGAAGGCCCGCTGTACGGGGGTGGGTTGCTGCTTCACCAAATGTGGACTCGGTGGATGGTCTAGGGGCTGTGGTGATCCCTCGCTGGGTAGCAGGTGGGTCGTCAGCCGGCGATCTTCGGGAGTATGGGATTTTAAATCTACGAACAGGTAGCCGTACGGACGACTTGTCGCTTCTTGGAACGCCTGCATGAAATGGTCGATGTTCTGAGGATAAATTCGACTACCAAACACACGAATTTGTGCTCTGTCGATGGGGTTGGAGAACAACACAAAGTATTGGCAGTTCAAGGCAATATCTCTGGACGCCTTCCCTTGAGGAAAGAGATTCTGGGTCAAATAGATGACGGACAGATTGCGATGATGGGACCCTTTGGTGAATAGGTCGGCGATTTTCGAATTGTCCTTGGCCGCACTCATCAGATCATCTAGCACTACCACGTTGGTCTGCTCGGGGTCAAAGTAATACGGTTCGTCTATGTCATGAGGAATCCCTGGGACGAAACTCACATTCTGTAATCGCGTAGTTTCGTAGGCGGGCTGCCATTGGCTATAACACCAAACAACACGTGTCGGAGCTGGGGTTGCCACACCTTCCTCTAAGAACTTCATTACCCAGGACGTCTTTCCACATGCCGTAGGGCCGCTCACCGTCATCGTGTAGGGATGCTCTACCGCACTTGCTGGACCTATAGCGGGACTCGGTGGTGTCTCTTGGTTGTGTTTGCCTTGAATGTGCCTGATCATACTATCGCGACGAGAGAAGGTTCTCTGACAACGTACACGTACACGACATGTTGATCTGTCGACCAATACATAAGGACTGATGAGGGACACATGTTCATTCTTATATGTACAGACACCACCACCACACACTACCACACACACACACACACACACACACCACCACCACCACCACCACCACCACCGCCACCACCGGGCGTTGACGGGCGTCAACGCCCGGTGGTGGTGGTGGTGGGAACTTCCGTGTGGCAGAGCTCTTGGATCGGAGCTCTTGGAGCTCAAAGCCTGTGGAGCTCAGATCTCGGAAGTGACATTTGCATACGACCTCTGTGAGGTCACTTCCGCTTCCCTTCACGTGACCTCAACTGGCCTTTGACCCCGGCGCGCGCGGTGTAAAGGTTTCCACCGCGGTGGAAACCTTTGCGCGCCGGGGTCAAAGGTCAGTTCCGGTCACGTGAACGGAAGCGGAAGTGACCTCACAGAGGTCGTATGCAAATGTCACTTCCGGGATCTGAGCTCCACAGGCGTTGAGCTCCAAGAGCTCCGATCCAAGAGCTCTGCCACACGGGAGTTCCCACCACCACCACCGGGCGT